>VFIW01000066.1:0-272609 GCA_006386115.1 Globisporangium splendens | reverse complement strand
GGTCGCTGGAAGGACCGCTCGAAGTGCTACCAGGTGTAATGGGGCGCTGTTCACAACAGTCCCCAAAACACGGCACACACGCTTGTGCCAGAGGAAGCAATTCTCACAGAGAATCTGGAGAGAAGACGACTTGATGGCTTGAGAGAAAATTGCAACTGAATTGAAAGGTTATGGTTCCTGTCGCTACTTGTAAATGAACCCCAAGGGATCCTACACGTTTTATAACTAAAACCTAAATATACACAATAAAACCTATGAATATGATATATAAAACCTTGGGTACACTGAGGTTGAACCTACGGGATCTTCGAGAAACTTGAACTTGAAGTACCACGGGGATTCTCTGCGAACCGATTGGCTACAGCCACTCACTTTAGGTGGCAGAGACACGTCGGTCTCATCACCAGTGCAGTTTCCCAAGTAGGAACCATCACTCAGTACTTGATTAGTACATGGATGTCATCACTCTGTACTGGTCAGCACAGAGAGCGCTCGTGACGTCATGGGATGACGTCACATGTGCATGTGGGGACTGTCGTACTGTAATCCCTTTGTTGTTTGTCTCTCCACAATGCACACTGAAGGTGGTGTGTGGCACACTAGATCTGAGAGCAGATCCACCTTCATGTAATGGCTAGGTATAGCCCATTACATACACACATCGCACTTCATACACACTCATTCATTGTATCCAATTTCAACCGACTCGGCTTCTTAGCCATCCGACGCCTGCTCTTGAGCTTTTACAAAGAGGTGCTGTCTCCAGAGATCGACCTCTTACAACCATGGTTGTGTGTAACTCTCTCAATATGTGTCATCATCATAAATCGATTCCACTCAACAGATACGAACGCCTTTTCAACATATAGCTGGTATAGATTGAACCACACTCACCAGATGCTTTTACCCTATCAATCTGGTGAAGTCCGGAAAGACTTCCACATGCCTCTTCATTTCACATCATCCTCATCATAACGTAATTAAATATTTGTTCATAATTACAAGCAAGATCAAATGACCTTTTTACTTACCTCTATGCAGTATCAGAGGCCATCTCAACCGTCCGGCTGTTTCTGTAATTTCCTGCAAAGCTGCTTTTGAATCCGCAGGCGCCAGCAATCCTCCATTTCCAGCAGTCGAGGAAGAGCTTCGATCACCATGGGCTTCGTGCACGCGCTGGAGGTGCTGCACGCGCTCGCGCATGCGTACGCGCACAACTTCCACGCGGTCGTGTCCAAGGACGCGCTGGACACGCTGCCGTTCCCGCACTTGCAGCAGCGGCTGCAGCAGACGCTGCGCGGCGTGCTGCTCGTCGCGGCGCTCAGCGTCACGTTGCCGACCTTGCTGCTCTGCGTGCTGCCCATGGTCGGCTCGCGGTACGCGTTTCCGGGGTTCACGTGGTTTGTTCTGCTGACACTCGTGCTCGTGGCCGCCGCCATGGCGCAGATCCTCGTGCGGTACGTGATGATGCCGGCGCCGCGGCCGTTTCTGCCAGACCGCGCGAGCATCTACGGCGTCGTGCAGACGAGTCTCTGCGTCGTGTTTGACATTGTCGCACGCATTTACCAAGAACCGCAGTTGCTCGTGCTGCTCACGCTGTGTGTGTTCAACTCGTGGCTGTGGAAGTCCTGCCTTTACGCGATCACGACGGGTGATGATGCCTCCGTGGGCGGCTACTTTTCGACGTTTGTGTGGATCAGTGGCATCGTGTCGTTCCTGTCGTTCATGATGCTGGAGAAAAGTATCGTCGATGATCCATTCGTGCTGGACCCGCGTGCGGCGCTGCTGAATGGTCTCCAACGCGACTTTGTGCGCGCCGTGCGTCGCGGCGTGATCGTGTGGAGCATCACGCGCGTGCTGCTGGTGCTCGGTGTGTCGGACGTATCGCTGTTCTCGCTCCAGTTTGCGCGCGCATACTTCCAGATCACCAGTAGCGTCGTGGAAAACTTTGTGTGGTTCGGTACGGCGTCAGTGTTCCGCATCCTACTGTTCCGTGGCAACCACAAGGCTCTGGAGAACGTTGCAGCGGATGGAAGCCTTTGGGACTCACTGGACAAGTCGGCGCAGCACGGCGGTGTATCGATCGAAGATCTCTTTGCGGGTGACTTGGCTGTTGATGCGCAAGCGAATACGCCATTGAATGAGCAGTACGTTGTGGCGCTGCGCCACCGAGTTGATCGTGCGCTGGCGCAAATCTCGTCTCGTAAAGTGAAAGGATCGAGTTTTGCGTTGGAGAATGTGGAAGCGCTCGATACTTTGTTCAAGTACGGCAACCTGATGCTGGTTTCAAAGTTCAGCCGATCGGCGCGCAAGGTCGTGTTCTCGTCCGAGAAGCGTTGGAATCTGCTTTTCCAGAGTGCGACTGCTGTCATCGACAGCTTCACGCTCTCACTGCAGTTGCTCAACACAATCCCCGAACGCAAGAACCAAGGAGACGAGAAACTGGTGGCGTCGCTCGAGAAATCGTTCCCGAATCTGGTCAAGTTTGTGCTCTCGAAGGTGGACATCAACCCACTTTTGCTGCTCGACGAGCACCCACACCTCGCCAACGTGCGCATCTCGCCGTCCGGGTTCAAGAACAAGATCCACTACTACATTGACTCGCGCGCGCAACTTGCTGTCCGCCGCTTCTTAATAGAAGAGTCGCGACGCCGCGTGTTCTTGCGCTCCAAAGTATGTGCATTATTGGCCGTCCGATTTCTTTGGAGCTCCTAGTATTGACGTACCATGTGCATATGTGTGCTTTGATTTGTGTCACTGTAGGTCGTGTATGCTTCGCAGGAGCTTCTTTGCCATTTGGTGAGCATTTCTCGTGTTGAGGATTCACAGGGAACAGTGCAGGTACGGTCACGCGCCACATTTTACTCTCCACTTTTTTTTGTGTGTATGCGTGGAAATCGTTGTTGTTAATCTTCTCTGGCTCTGTGCTTTTCCTTAGCATACGGTGCCAGCGGTGCTCTCGTCGCTGGTGGAATGCCGAAAGGCGCTGGATAGTTACTTAGAGACGTGCTTGAAGAATGGTTTGGCGACGGATATCTACATGAAGGAAGCAAACGCACTTGCGATCGGTACGTCTCGCGCTTGGATGTTTATGGAGAGGGCTTGTGCACTTACTTGTTCGTGTTTGCAATAATCAAAATCAGGGATTGACAAAGGTATTTACCGGATCACGGACGCGTTTTACGGAGAACTGTCCTCCTTTTCGTTCTCGCCCGAAGTCAAAGATGCTCTCAATGCGTACGTCACCTTCAACGCGTAGGTTAAAAATGCTGACTAGCGCGAAACAAGCGGCTCTAAACGTCGTAAGCAAAAAAAAACTCTACAACTCCGGCTTGCTGGAGCGAAACTCAAAGTTTCCATTTTCTAATGCCTTGAGAAAGTCGCACATGTCGATGCTCTGCGAGACGAATCACACGAAGAAGCAGAGGTTAGTAAGATTTACATCCCCAGTATTTCCACAGCAAACCAAATAAAGTTCCTACCTGACTTGCCGCCGGATCACCCGCAGAGATGCGTTGCATCGCTTGAATGGCTGCCGCTTGGCACAGCGCCACAAGCGACGCCGCGTTCGCGCCTTCTGTCGCGGAAACGAGAGTGTCCAGGTCAACGTTCTCAGACCAGGGCATCTTGGACTGCTGGATCTTTAGAATGGCTTCACGCTCGTTGCCACTTGGCAGGCCGACGTACACTACGTTTTCAAACCGACCTGCATTTTGGATGTCAACAGATCCACACGGCACTCATCATTTAGAGGATCAGAGAAGCATTCGATTTCAGGAAATGGAAATTTACCTGGTTGCAGAAACGCCGGATCGATCGCGGCAAGTGCGTTCGTTGCTGCTAAAACGAAGACGCGAGTTGCTACGGAGGAAATCGCAGCGTCGTGCTTCGTCTCTGCTGAAGATGACGGTAAATGCGCCTGAGTGTCGTCCGACACAGCCTTGAGGTTGTCCATCTCCATGAGCAATTGGGAGATCATCCGAGACGTTGTCTGTGCAAACAAAAAGACAACAGATTTACATCAATGTCAATGAACCGTGCCTGCCATCCTGTCCCAACCGAAAAAAAAAGTTGATAGGTACCATGCCAGCAGTCGATCGATTCCCAAACAGCGACTGGAACTCATCAATGAACACCATGCACGGACTCAGCGCTCGCGCCGTGTCGAACGCCTTCGTAATCGCCTTTTCACTTTCCCCAAACTCGGCTTTCATCAGGTCGCTCGCCGACAAGTTCAGGAAATTGCAGCCACTAGCGTTCGCGGCAGCCTTTGCGAGCATCGTCTTGCCCGTGCCAGGCGGGCCGTGGAGGATCATACCAAACGGCGGTGAAATGCCCATCCGCAGGAACACGTGGGGCTTCTCGAGCGGCCACACGACCATCTCCAGGAGGCTTTGCTTCACTTGCTCCAGTCCTCCGATATCAGTCCACAACACATCCGGGACCGATGTCACCAAGCTACTCGAGCTACTGCTGGAGGTGGCCATTTCACGAGCACAGGATTCTAAATCGGACTCCAAGATCGCGTTCCCAGGTGGAGTGTGCATCGCCACCTGACGTGCAAGCGACACAATGTTACTCGGACGCTGGCCGTACCGCACAGCGATCGATTTCAATAGCTCAGGTGCGATTGACGTATCAGCTGGGAGCACTGACCGCAACAAATCTGCTGTCCATTGCTTCTCTGGCATCTATTGAAGGAAAACTCCAAGTCAGAAGACTTGAATATATGAGCTCTCAATTCCAGATTTCCAACCAGACTTCGTACCTCAAGCGCCACTTCTTCGGCGAAAAGTTGACGCACTTTGTCATGCAATGCACTGATTGACGTCACAGTCCCCACGACGGCAACATTCGTATGCTCAAGAGTGTCTACAAGTACACGGCAATACAATCGTATCATTACAGCAACAAGAACGGAAGAAACGATAACAGAATGGACATTCGACTTACTGATTGACTCAAGACACCCGACCAATCGCCCGACAAGTCTGTATTTCGCGTCATCCAGAACTCGAGGAAACAGCAGCTCCAAGTCTTCGAGCAGCAGAACCGCTGGTTGGATACGAAGCGCTGCAGTAAACAGATCCTGGAGCTGAAGTTGCGGCGACGACAAGAGGCTGCAATCGATTGTGAGCAGATTCGCACGGAAGTGCTTGGCCACCAGCTGCACGAGCGTGGTCTTACCAGACCCGCTGGGTCCGTGAAGGATAAGCAACCTGGAATGTGAGACTACGCATGATAAGTCACACGATCATAAGTACAGAGTGATAGAAGCAAGGGATGTCCAACAAGCAAACAAACGTACTTGCTTCATGCCGCCCAGTTGGCGACATCTGCGCCGGCTGCAATGCCATCGCCACAAGCTCTTTGAAGCTCTCTCCATGTGTCCCAATCGGTTGGAGAGGATGATCACAACTCTCTCGATCTTGTAATGATGATTCGCTCGAGGCGAATGGGAACATCAGCACCAGCGTCTGCCCCTCCACAATGCCGACGTCGACATCCATTCCCAGTTCTGTGTCCTCTGCAGCATTTGCGGCAGCTTTGCCTCGATAGTACGCTCGAAATCGCCATTCTCCATAGCCAATACCGTCGTATTGAAGCGCAACAACACCACTTGCACCAGTGAACACGCGCTTGCGCAGCAGCAATTTCACGAACGCTGTCGCCACTTTCGGTGGATCGTGGCCCACAGGCACTAGCTCCATGTACTCGACCATTCGTATATGCGCTGATGCAATGCATTGGACTTCTACCTGTGCGCTGGAGTCTGGCACGTGACCTCCTGGCCAGTGGTCGATCTGCAGTGTGTCAGCGGCGACCGCGTCGCTGATCGCGAGGCGGAACACCACCGGCGCGTCATCACGACGGCAGCACACTGCCACGTAGCTGCTCCAACTCGCATGCAGCGCGTCGAACGTGCGCTTGGCCACGAACGCCGTCGACGTGAAGCTGCCGCCGTCCTCCGCGGCGTCAATGGCCAGCGTCAACAGCATCATGCTCGTCGAGTGTCATTCCATGATGGCTTCGAGCTGGTTTCCACCTACTTTTGATACAACAACAGCCTGATGACTATTGCAGCTTTAAAAGAAGGTAGAGGTCATAAAGGAAAAACGATAATTGTATCCAAATCATCATTCCACTTTCCATACAACAGCCTAATTACCTCACCTTGCTTTGTGAATACTCTTGTCTAGAACCGTCACATCCTACAATAGTGACATTCTATCGATTAAGAGTCTATTTATGGCATTGTCACTAATCTGATACCACTAAATCGAGGGTAAACTGTGGACGCCGACACGCCAGCAAAAAACCAAACTCAATGCGCGGCAGTCCAGCATTACAATCCGAAAGAAGCCCCAATTGTACCAGCAGCATGACGTGGGCCGCGCCGAACGCGGACGCCGTGACGCTCGGCGAGATGGACGGCGAGCTGCTGAGCGTGTCGCCGCGCGACGAGGCGCACGTCGGCGACGAGTTCGTTCGCCGCGGCGGCACCGTGTTCCCGCCCGCGCGCGTGGTCTGCACCAAGAAGCGCCGGCCGTTCGGCCAGGAGGAGTCGCTCACGCAGGAGCTCGACGACGAGCTTGACCGCCGCCCCGAGTCCGGCGCCGTGAAGCTCGCGAAGCGCGCCGCGGGTGTGCTGCACACGTTTCTCTTTGACGACGAGCAGAAGGTGATCCGGTCGGTCGTGCAGGGTGCCAAGTCGGCCGTGAAATCCGTGCTGTTGGCGACCCGAGGTGGAAACCCTGAAAGCGACGACGAGGACAATAGGGATGAAGTTGACGATGCGAAGAAGACGGCGGATCGATCGAGTTCAAGAGCGGAGGGTGCTGATCATGACTACGTGTACGTCCCGCGTCCGAATGCCGCGTTCCCGCGACGCATGGCCGCTGAAGAGAGCATTGCGGCCATGAGCTGGCACCCAACGCTGTCGCTGCTCGCTGTGGCGCAACAGGACGGCGTTGTGACCTTCTATGACGTTGCGACGGCATCGTGGGATCCCCGCGTGTTGGAGCATGCTGCGCAGGCAAACATCACCAGCATCGAGTGGGCGAGTTACTCTGGCGGCGTGATCGCGGTCGCATGCCGGTACGTTCTAGTGATGGTCGCAGATTTGTAGAGAATCCACCTTTTCACTCATGTGATGCGCGTTTATGATTGCAGTGCTGGCATTTTGCTGTGGAAGCTTCACTGCAAGAACAAAAAAGAAGGTAAGAAGGATCGCGCAAGTGGCGACACTCTCTTTTGATGGATGGATTTAACAGCAATGTTTCTCCTGCGTTTCACCAAATAGAACCGACGCTGCTGGACATCATTACGCATCCATCGAGCAAGTCGTTTCACCAAGTCGCCTGGAATGCGGATGGAAGTATGCTCGCTGCATTCGCAAAGAATACGAATGCGATTTACATCGTCGACGCGGTGTTCAACCGCAAGACCGAGTTGCTGTGCCCACACAAGGTTGCCTCTGTGCACTGGTCTCCTACCGGAGAGTATTTATTCGTCGCCACCGAGTACGTCATGAAGAAAAAGCTGAAAGAGACAATATCTATCTGCACGAATGGGTGACTAAACTTGTCATTTTGTAGACGTGGCGTGTCGCTGGTATGGGAAACCCTGACGTGGAAAAGTGAAATCTGGGATCTGGCGACAGGAGTAAGTACAAGAAAGGACGATTTCAATAGAGCCAATGTCGCCAAGCACCCGACTCACATTTTGTACCTGTGCGCGTGCGGTGATATCTTGTGTGATGTAGAGCTGCGGGTGGTCTCGAGATGGCCGCTGTTTACTTGTCGCGGCTCGCAACAAGAATCTTTTGTACCCGTACGCGTTTCCAGGCACCCCACCAACAATAGGTACGACTAACTCTTTGTTTGCACCGATGGTGTGTACTTTCGTTAAGCGTCATGCTTCCTTGTGTTGTTTTGCTGCTGTTCGTCTGCAGACGCTCAGATTAGTTCGCCGCCGGTTGATTTTGCAGAGAAGCAGGTCTTTTCGTTCGACCAAAGTCTCTCGGAGTACGTTTTGCCATCCCAGCCTGCACCCATATCGGCGTCGTAGTGTTTTTGTGCTCGTTATTGACAAGATCTAATTTTTGTTAGGCTGGTGGGTGGAAATATTGAAAACATTGTATGGGACCCGACGGGAACGCGTGTTGCGGTGACGTACCGCTCAAGCTCTCCAACATCCATCGATGGCAGCGATTTCACAGGCCGCCTTGTTGCCATTTTCTCAGTCGCGTGGGAGCCGTTCCTGATCTTTACTCGCAGGTATGTGCATGCTTTCTACTTCCATCTTCTACGGCTTGCATCATCACTAATCCACATGATGTCCTTTGCGCTATCTTCGTAGTGGCCTTCTCCGTGGTCCTCCAAATGCTGGACTTCCACGCACGCTCGGATTTGCGTCGAGCTTTGAGCAGGGTGCACTTCTGAGCGTTGGATGGAGTCGAGGCTTGATCACGTTCCATCCGTTTTACTTCCAGGATCGTGTGGCGCAATAGTTTTCTCGTTCACTCTCTCTGGAAAATGCCAAGTGATGCACGTTAGAGTAAGTACATACATCCAGCCTGTCAATCCCAAGAAATCTTCGACCTCGTTGGCGTTTTGTTGTCTGTCGTCAATGCGCTGCTTTTGGAAGCAAAAAGTTGAAACTGCTCAAATTCTCAAGTCCAGATCCTGCATTTGGTGCCGACTTGCTTTGACTTTTGAGTGTGAAGGTTCTAATGAGTCTACCGCCGCGTAGCTTGTGTCGAGCAGGTTGTGGAGACTTTGGTGATCCAGAACTCGACCACCTCTGTGTGGATTGCCATGGGGACCGTGTCGAGGCTGAAAAACATCGCGAGCTACAGGAGTATGTCCGCCAAAAAGAGCATTCCAAGCAAAAGGAATCGCTAGCTACCGACGAGGCGGCGAAGACTAGACGGGGTCCACCATCAATTAATCACCAGAAAGGTAAGCAGAGCCATTTGCGGGGGAGAACATCTCATTTTTACTATGTGACTTATCTATGATTTATTCCATAGCGCTACAAGCGTTTCTTGAACGCCCCCGTGAGAAAGATGCGTGCGTGATTGCTCGCGAGAGCCAATTTCTCGAGCGTGAACTGCAGATCCGGGAGACGAACAAAGCGCAATTACGCAAGTACATGATCGTGACGGACGAAGATGAGCCTGTGGATCCGAAAGAGTGGAGTCGCTACAAGTACGGAGGTCCGCGAGATGTCCCGCGCCACGATGTCGATGAAGCGACCGAATACGCTGCGCAGCTCAAACTGTTCTGCTACTGGCGGAGACGAACGCTTTGACAACGCGTGGAGACCAAGCGGCAGCTTCTCGAGTCGGAGAAGCGAGCGAGTACGGCGCGGAAGTCCACTTTCGTGAAAACAGTCAAGGATTTGTTTGCGAGCAAGTCTTCGTCGTCGACAATGTTGCATAAAGTGACTCAGGAGCTTCGCAGGGAAGCCAAGAAACGGACCTCGCTGGTGATCCCCGATGCGAAAAAGCGAGCATCTCTTCTTGCGTGGCCAAAACAGAAACCGAACGACCACGCAGACGCCACATGACTTGTGTCTCCCACGTACAAGGAAGCGAAGCAAATGACCAGCTCTCCTGCTGCCTTACTGTGAGATGCTCATATTTTCTTTTTCTTTTTGTTTATTGTTTTTCTCTCTCTTTCTCTGTTACGCTCATACGGTGTGGTCACAGACAGCCTTGGACGCTCGCTGATCGTCGTCGTCTAAAGCCAACTCTGGTTCTCTCAACTCATTCCACAGTCTCACAGTTCTTCTCCTCATGCCTCCAAGTCCAGGCGACAGTCGCTCGCACACACAAAAACTCTTTAGCAGCAGCTGCTCTTGCTTTCGCTTTTGCCCGAGGCGCCACTCAAATCAATCGTCTCAGGCACGTATCTACAAAATCCACAAAGCAGCACATTATGGTGAGTTCATATCCATTTTCAGAAGTTGGCATGCTAGGTCTCCAAGACACGTACATGTCCTCTTCCTGGCCCTTTTGCAACGCCGTCCGCGCAATGGTCTGGAACGCGTCTTCGACGCTCGTGGCTTCCTTGGCACTCGTCTCAAAGTGCTGCATGGGCTGCTGCGCGTTCTTCGCTTGACACCACTGCTGCGCCTTTTGCTTGGAGATCTGCACATAAGCAGCAGCATAGCATTCAGAGGCAAGTCCACACAGATAAATCCTTATAGTAGAAGCGAAAACATACTCTTCGGTCGGATTCTTTGTCGACTTTGTTGCCCAACACAATGAATGGGAACGCGTCCGGGTCACGCGGTCCCGCTTGGGCCAGGAACTCGTCGCGCCAGCTATCCAACTTCTCAAACGACTGCGTTCAAATAAATGCACAAAGAGTGGGTTAATGGAAAACTAAATCCACGCAACCCTGTGGGACCTTCAGCACTGACCTTTGGATTTGTGATATCGTACACAAGCACGCACGCGTCGGCGCCACGGTAGAACGCGACCCCGAGGCTCTGGAAGCGCTCCTGGCCAGCGGTATCCCAAATCTAAGCGAACCCATGTACATACGCTGAATAAATACTTACGCCAATATACGCACACGCAGTAGATACACAGATAGACGTCAAACTTACCTGCATGGTGACGAGCTTATCGTCGATCATGATCTCCTTGGTGAGGAAGTCCGCGCCGATGGTGGCTTTGTACTGGTTCGTGAACTTCTGGTTCACGTACTGGTTCATCAACGACGTCTTGCCGACGCTAAACAACAAGCGTACAAATACCCATGACGCGTGAGTCGTCTAAGCGCACCACACTCACGCGTCTCGATGGCTTCAACCAGAGAGAAGAACGAACGCGCGAGATCCCAGCACGAAATGTGAACACGTACCCGCTGTCGCCCAGAATGATCAGCTTCAACAGCACTTTCTTGCGGTGCGCCATGGCTTCAGACAGAGAGACAGAGAAAGAGTGCGTGTGGTGCTGCGTGCAGGTAGCTGAATGGAGAGCGCGTGTTCGCCTTCTTCTTCTTCCTTCCTTCCTTCCTTCCTTCGTGCGCGGCCGTCGACTCGTTCCGTTCTTTTGGGTCGAAAAGTGCACGAGAATCTTTTCTGCGCATCATATCGATACCGGTATGCACCGGTAGAGGATCGGTTTTAATTGAACTAATCAATTATTACGATGATAATAACAAGTGATGCGAAACATACAATCATATCATAATTGCTAGCTGCTGCCTATTGTGCCACTTGTGACATTTGTAATCGGTTGATCGGAGAATAGCATTGACCAGAGATATCGATCTGATTGCCGTGCGAGCTCGCCATTTCGTGTGCACGAGACGCAGGACTCACTTGCTGTTCAAAAAGTATTAGACAAAAGGTTGATGGTACTGTATTGATGCAGTTTGATTTGGTCAAGGCGCACGCTCATCACAATCGTTCATCCGTCCTGGCCAAGCTGCGTGAATTGTTGCTTCAACAGAATGCTGCAAATCAAATTTGACGCGTGTAACAACACTACTCTCATTCTAAAGTGTAGTGAATTGGTCTCGCTCGGATAGCAATACCGTGAAGTTTTCGTGTACTCTGAATCAAGGTCGAAGCTCTGCCATGCCTTGACGCATAATAGCGAATGAGTGAATCCTGGACCAACCAAAACGATCGTACGACACGAAAGCAAAGGCTACGGTGAACGTTTCAAGCAAAGCAAGCACGTTCAACCTTTATAGACCAACAATTTTAGACAAACTACAGAAACCAAGTTGCTACTCAGTCTCCAACGACTCGCCAGCGCAAATACCAAGAATGCCTGCTATGCAGCCACACAGCTTTGACTTCGCAGAAACATATCATCCTCAGTATCTCACCTTCAAGGATTCCTCCAAGTTGAACGGCTCGACGCCAGTCTTCAGCTCAAATTTGGCGCAGAGAGGGTTCGTGATCTCGCCGTAGACGTTGCACTCAGTCTCGGGCTTGATCGCGACAACGAAGTCGCCATCTTCCGCCACCTGGACGAAGCCGTTGCCGATCTGAGGGTCGTACACGCTCCAGTCCGCGGCCGTGAGCTTGAACTCCACCGTCGTCGAGGCACCCGCCTCGAGCGAGATCTTCTTGAACTTCTTCAACTGCTTCACTTCAGGCACGGAGATCGAGCGGTACGGTTGGATAACGAAGAGCATCACGGTCTCCTTCCCGGCCATCTTTCCCGAGTTGGTCACCGTAACGCTCGCTGTGATCGAGTCCGACTTGCCCGTGACCGTGGTCTTGCTGAGCTTCACGCTCGAGTACGTGAACGTGGTGTAGCTGAGACCGGTTCCGAAGTCCCACTCCATCTGGCAGTAGCCGCTGGCGCACTGGGTGCTGACACGGTGGTTGTACGGGATCATGATGTTCGCAGCATCCTTCGGGTACGTGATTGGCATGCGGCCGCTTGGGTTCACCTTGCCGTAGATGATCTCCGCAATGGCCTGACCGCCTTGTTCACATGGGAGGAATGCGTTGATCACAGCGTGCACGCTGCCAGCCAAACCGTTAAGCAAACGAGGACGACCCCCGACGAGAACAACGATCACCTTGGTACCCGTTGAGGCGAGTTCGCGAACGTAGGCGATTTGACCTGCTGGCAGCGCAAGGTCGTTGATATCACCAGGCTTTTCAGCGTAGGTAGATTCGCCAATCACAGCCACAGTGTACTCGGCCACTCTCGCTTGCGCCTTCGCAGCCGCCATGTCAGCCGCCGTGTACGAGCCGTCAGCGTTGAGGCCGTTAAAGTAGGTGACCGAACTGTTGCCGATCTTCTCGAAGCCTTGCTTGACAGAGATGCCATGAGGAAACATGGCGTTGCCCGACACGCCTTGCCATGCGATAGTCCAGCCACCGCACAAGTAGCCGACGTTGTCAGCAGAGTGGCCGGTGAGGAAGATCGACGACGTAGGCGCGATCGGAAGCACATTGTCTTGGTTCTTGAGCAGTGTGATGGACTCGCGAGCAAGCTCCAGAGCCGAGGCAATGTCTTTTTCATTACCCACAAGGTTGACGTTTGCTGCACCTGGTACTGGGTTGTCGTACAATCCCAACTTGAGTTTCATCTTGACAACTCGCCGAGCTGATTCCTTCAAGCGGTCCAGGTACTCTGGATTCGACTGGAGCATCGTTTTCGCGTGGTCAATGAAAGTCGTTTCATACGGCACCATGCTCATATCGAGGGAGGTTTGCGTGAGCGACATTCGCACAGCTTCAGGCTTGGATCGCGCCACGCGATGCCAGTCCTGCAAGTTGTTGATCTCAGCCCAGTCAGTCACGACGACACCTTCAAAGCCCATGTCCGAACGAATCAAATCGCGCAGGATCTTTGGACTCGACACGACGGGGACACCGTTGATCGAGATGTAGTTCTCCATCGACGAGAGAACTCCAGCGTTGACAGCCGCGATGAAAGGCGGCGTAAAGTAGTTGAGCAAGTCGAAGTCCGACATGGACACACCATCTCGGTCGTGGCCAGTTGGAGTCTTCGAGTACCCGACGAAGTGCTTCATGCACGCAGCCGTGGCATTGTTGCTCTGAAGTCCTCGGATGACCGAATCAGCCATGACGGACACCAAGTACGGATCTTCGCCGAACGTCTCGAACGTACGAGCCCAGAGTGGGTTCTGCGAGATTTCGAGGATCGGTCCAAAGACCCAAGGAATGCCAGCAGCTTCGGTGTCCCGACCAGTGACGCGACCCATTTCATACACAAGGTCAGGATTGAAGCTTGCGCCGCCGTTGATCTGCTGGCCAAAGAGCGTCGAGTTCGAGACGTACACCGCGCCGTGGACAGAGTCGATGCCGTAGACAATCGGATGACCGCCGTTTTCCGCCACGCTGATCTCTTGGATGCGAGTGATGATCTTGCGCCACTCTTCGGCAGTCCAGCCGTACTTGTTGCCCTTTGGACCACCCGAGTATGGGCTGTTGAGGTACGATCCGATCCGCAACTTGGCGTATTCGCGCACGCGATCTTCGTTCAGCGTGAGGTCGGCGTTGAGAATGTTGTCAACGTTGATCTGCGTCATTTGACCGAGGATGTCGTCGAGCGTGAACTTGCTCACGATCGCATCAGCCCTGGAATCCCAGGCATCCGCGGCAGCGACTCCAGCCACGGTTTTGCACGCAACCACCGCGCAACAGCACACAGCAGCCAACCACGAGCGAAGCATCGTAGTACAAACTTGGAGACAAGAGGTGGAGCGAGAGTTTCTTCTGCTTGCTTCCGTCGAGAACCAAGCAAATTGGAAAGTGGCTCAGACGGGAAACTGCCTCGAGGCGACATCCACGCGCCACAACACCGGCCATAGAGGAGGCACGCTGACGGGATGCTGAGCAACCAATTGCTGCTGATTTGGGCAGCAATGGCGAGCCCGTGTCCGTGCGAATGGCGTCGCTGCAATGCGCCTGGAGGGAGACTGGTGGCTGGCGTGCTGCAGCGCATCCTGACACCGTTTCCTGGATTTCGCGGCTAAAGTACTACTGCAATTCCCATATCTGTCGTCCAAGCAATGGATGCAATGCCTCTTCGCGTGGCGCCTGTCTGGCTCTTGAAATCCTTTTAGTTTTGGCGTGAAACCTGTTTAGCAATTGGTTGTTTCGATAAAGCTAGCTGATTGATGACCTTTTTGCTTGTCATGTTCATGCTGGTATTCGCTACGTGAGACTTGATGCGGGAATGGGTGTCCCGACTCTGGACGAGGTGTTAGGTCGCGCGTTGACACGCAGCGCGTTATAGGGTATTACAACTTATTCATTTATAAAGCATTCAAGAAATTACTGCTCTTGATAAAAACTGCTTTGTAGTATTTTGTATTTTGAAGTTCTATTTATTTTCAAAGATTGTCGATCAGACCTGCAGCATCAGTTGAAGTTGAAGTTTTTGCCTTGACATCCACTCTTGAAAACTGAAGGGCAATCATATGGGAGGGACGACTGTCGTCGACTTGCCTTTGCGTCCCCTTCGCCAGACGAATTGATGAAGAACTTGCATATTGCGCAGTGCACTGAAGTTTATGCGTGGATGTCCGCTCGTTGCACCGACTCACCTCGGAGATCCCACTCGGTTGCTGAACACCATTGACCAAATAAGTGGAGTGCCTCGGCAGCTGACGTGGCTGCTAGACGGCAACCACCATGGCGTCTAAGACACTGTAGCGAGGTCCCGGGACTCGCATGCATGTGGACGCCGCCCTGCAGGGAATCCCTTCAGCAAATGCGAAAATGAATCAAGTAGAGGTCACGAAGTTCAACTGGTCGACACGTTGCGTGCGTCAACCCTAGGAGCCAGAGACAGATCTTAATACAGAGAGTGAGATTGTTTTGGATCAGGAGGTGATGGAAGGATGGGACAAGACTAAATATCTGATTACATAGGTCCCTTGCACAGGCGAACTTGTAACTTCTACTACTTATAGAAGGCATTGTAATTATAAGGGTCGCGCATCATCTGGAAGCTGGTACAATATGATCCAACATTTATAGAATTACACATAAAAGAAAATATGCATCCTTTTCTAGTACAAAGACATTTCCTGCATACTTGATTGCTCTTGCAACACCAGACGCAAGGAACAGGACCAAGCACCCATTTAGCGTTTGTCAAACTTCAACTCGAATCGGCCAGTAATACTGCAGCCCTGAAGGGTGCTCCCGATGGTGGTGGGGGCGCGCTCCATCCATCTACGCGCGCGCAGCTGAAGCACTAATGTGGCTCCCCTGCTGCAAATCAAAATGCAGATTATCGTGGACAAAGGAAAGAGGAAGAACAATTTACAGTGCCAGAAGAGGTGTATGCACTAAGTCCCGCCTGAGTGTTCCTCCAAAGAAAAGTGCGTTCGACTTTCTTGTAGCGCAATGGAATGGGGCTATACTTTAAACTTTGTACACTCTTCAAGGGCTTTTGGAATTGCGTTGATGATTTGATCGAAGCACACGTGCTGAGGCAATTTGAGGGCGAGCAGCAGAAGGTGCAACTGTGGTTGCACTCAACTTCAACCAGGTCTCTCGCGCTTCTACGTACTGTAGAGTGTGTCTCCCTTCCCAAAGATCCCCTCCTGAACTGCAGTAGCAGATCAGGTCAGTTTGGTTCACGACTGAACTTTAGTTCGGAGGTCCAGGCCAACATCGTCGCGATTAGCGCAACAAGTTGAAAAGCGAATATTGCACTGCACTGAGTTGCACAGCCTGAGCAGCGAGAAGCACGAGCGAAACGCAAGCGAATAGCTCCACCAACGCCTTGTTGTGCTGGAGTGGACGTAGTAAACAGCTATTCACCAGGTGGAGGAGTTCAAGTTGCACATTAATGCCATTCCACGCCGATGTGCAGTTTTTCTTCCCCCGATTGTCAACCGACAGAGGTCACAGAGGTGATGATGTGGCGACGTAAACGACGGGTGCTTTGAACTCCTGGCACAGTAGTACATGAATTGCTGAAGGAGAATACTGTATGCACGTTAAACTGCAGACGTACTGTAAGAAGCTGTGGTGGGAGTTGAAGAAGGGCGACATGCATGTCTGCGAAGCAGCATAGCAACGCGAGCGAAGTCACTGAGCTTTTGGTGTCAAATTGCTGGGGACCGTGTTTATTAGGTCTCACGCTTGCTCGAAGGCCACTGGAATCAAATGTCGGCCTCGAACGCATCGACACGTGGAGAGTTAGCTTGATACCAAAGTATCCAATGTGATTGTGAGGCTGATACTTTCCGCTATTTCTGATACCAAGAACCCATGAAACAGACCTTCTCATGGATACACTGTACTCTGCCACCGTCCCCGCCAGATATCGGACACAGCCACGCAATTCCGGAATTGATTCCGACAAACGGTGGCGCATGGAGCAGCTGGGTATCAACATATGGGAGAGGGAGGGTGGCTCTCTCTCTCTCTCTCTCTCTCTCGCAGAGTTACAATGCAGAGAGCACCCACTGCACTGGCACACGGGCAGCGTCACCAAGCAGAACAAACGCGCATTGGAGCACCAGACTATCGCTCGCGACACAACGGACACACGGATTTGTTCGCGCTCGTGATCAGCGAAGAAAGAGTCGCATCGACACGAAACCGCTCCTGCGTTGACGTCAGGACCGTTGCGCGTTTTGTTGCTGTTTTTGGAAATTAGCACCACACTGGACCAACTCGTTCTTCAGTGTCGCGTTCACTCTCGCGTCCTCTTACCAGAAAGCGACAGAGAGCAAGCAAGCGCCAACATGTGTCTTGCGCTAACTGACCGCCTCGAGCACAATGTCAAGTTTGTGTTCCTGTTCACGCTTTCGTACTGGTCTGCGAGCAGCATCATCTCGCAGCAGGTGCTCGCGGGATACATCTACGTGCTCACGGGATCGAACAAGTCCGTTGGCATCGTCAAGGGCATCCAGGGACTCGCACAGTTGGTGGTCGCGCTGCCTGCGGGCTTTGCAGCCGACTTCTTGCGTCGCGACCGCATCTTGGCGTTTGCTGGAGTCGTCGGCATCCTCACATCGCTGCTGTCGGGGTTTGCGTTCCAGGTCGAGTCGTTGTTGCTGATCTACGTTTCGTTCGGTTTATGGGGTGCGTTTACAGCTCTTCAGAGTCCTGCGATGGAGGCGTTGTTTGCAGACTCGGTGCCGCTTGGTCAGCGATCGTTACCGTTCACGATGAAACATATTCTGCTCAACTTTGCGTTAGTGATCGGTCCATTGTGCGCGATTGTGCTGTTTTATCACTATGGCGACACGTGGGACCTGCCAGCGCTGCGACCAGTCATGCTCTTTGGCACGTTCCTCGCCGCGATCTCGATGGCGGCGTTGTTCCAGTTCAACGACGACATGGGGTACGAAAACCAACAGCATTTGCTCACAATAGAGCGCGAGTTGAACTCGATCGAGCGCAATTTCAGCGTGGAGATCAGCGAGTACATGCCCGAAGAGTTCGGGGAAGAAAACAATCTCTTGCTTCGACGGGAAAGCAGCGGAAGGTCCCAGCCACCGTCGTTTACGTTCTCACCGATTCAATCCGGCACACTGAGTGAAGTTTCACGGCTGCTACGATCTCCAGGCGCACTGAGTGCACGGAGCCCTTCGGCGATGTACCTGACAAACCACTCGACTGGCGAAGAAGTACTCGATGAGCTGTCATTCGACGAAGCCCCGGAGTTTGCGAGACCAGCTTCGAGTTGCTGCGGATTCAATGCCGCTCATGTACCATCGATTCTGTTTATCTCTGACTTCATCATCAGCAATGGCGCTGGCATGTCGATCCATTTCTTCCCGCTGTTTTTGTACAAGGAATTTGGTCTCACACCGATCCAAGTCGCTTCCTTGTTTGCGTTGACGCCGATCTGTGTTGCCATGTGCTCTTTGGCAGCCCAGTTCGTGTCCAGATGCATGGGACGGATGCCAGTTATCGTGGGGACCCGACTCGCAGGCACGTTGTGCCTCGTGGCCATGGTGTTCTCGGTGTCGTTCAGCGCACAGTGCGCATTGTTCTTGCTTCGTGGCGCGATGATGCGTTGCACGGAGCCGCTACGTCGCTCCTTGCTCATGGATTTTGTGCCGAGAAAGCAGCGCGCGCGGTGGAATTCGCTTGAAGGTTTGTCAGTGCTCTCGTGGGCTGGCAGCGCATTTATCGGCGGATTTCTCGTGGAAGCGCATGGCTACCGTGTGTGCTTTGCCGTGTCGTCCATAGTGTACTTGGTTGGCGTGCTACTCGAGTCGATCTTGATCCCGATCACGACACTCGCCGTCGAAACTCATACGCGAGGAGGGAGCCCGCGTCAGCGCGGTCGAACCGTGAGCAAGACACTCTCAGTCAAATAGTAACTCGAACGCGACCGCATAAAGCTGCTATTTCAGAATATTACCACAACATGCAAGGGTATGCATACTCCCACGACAGTATTGTGCATCAGGGCACCATCTCCCAGACTGGATAAAAGAAGAGACTGGACGGCCCTCCTCCTTCCCTCTGACTAATCGCCTGTTACTGTTGAAGTTGAACATTGACAGAAGCAAATCATCCCGCCGTTCTTTCAGTCTGCAGCAATCACTTGTTCCCAGCTGCTCGATGCTTTCTCACGATGTGCAGTTTCTGCTGCACACAGCGCGGTCCCTTGCTGAGCTTTCACATCGTGATAATGTAAGGACTCTCTCAGACAAGCAGCTTTGACTCCTGATGATGTCAAACAAATGACAGGGACTTCATTTGAAATGCAGACTGCTGGAACGAGAGCACGGACTGTACGATCCACTTTGCTCTACAGGCTATCCAGCACTCTGAACAAAATCTCCTATCCCATGAACTATCGCATTGTGGCCCGTGTCATTCATTGCTCGATCTCACATGCCGACAACTTCAACCGTTGGGTGATGAGCAAGTCGGAGAGTGCCACTTTTTGAGAGTGGTTCGAGTCACCAAGTGGACACATCCTATCAAATCGTCCCGTGTATGCACCAGAGGATGCGCCGTTGAGGGCAAGAATCAAGTGGCAGTCGTGTTGCGCCGCGTTGTTCAACTGGTCGAACGGACTCGAACAAAACGGGATGTGATACAAAACTCACAGCAGAACAGGAACTGCAGTGTGTCAACGTGAAGTTTGTGATGGCTAGTGTTGGGCAGGTGCATACTGTATCCACCGAAGCAGACCACCGTCAGCCGTGTAGTCCACGTTCTCGAGAAGAATGTTTTTCGCATTGCTGGTAGTTCCGCCAGCAGCCTTGGTCGCTGCGCCGTCTTGCTCGTGGTCGAGAGCTCCGTCTTGCCGCTTGCCTTCGTCGGCTAGTTCGGCTTCCTTGCACAGTTCTTCCCTTCTTGGCCCAACCTTGTTCTGCAAATTCTGTTTTTCTTCATCTTCTCTTCAAAAATGGAGTTTGAGCTTTGCAAATGTCGATGCGAATGCTGTTGAGCAATTTCTTGATGGTCATCATAAGGAAATATCATAGACGAGAGGAGCAGTATTGCAATAATTTCACTAGAAAAAGATGAACAATACTCGCACTGTACTGTTTTTTTTTTCACTAGGAATTCCTGACGTTCTCATTCCGATTTTGCCCACCCTTACAATCTATCTTTGCTCTCGACCATTCCGCGTTTTCCGAAGTTCAGCTTCAACCTCTTTCCTTGTATGCCTATCAATACTCCGCGACGGATGTTCCTATTCTCAGTGGCAACAGATCCAAAGAAACTCCTCAGAACTGTCTGTAGATTGAGGCCAAGATTGCAGGTGGTCGTTGCACCTACAGGTGCGCAGGAGTCGCTTGGCCACATCAGTTCTTGTTTTGCACAGCCAGCACCAAGTCGATACCCGCCTCACCACGCTCTCTCATTCGGCCCGTATCAATCAATCAATTAAAAACGCCCCTGACTGGTCTGTTGCTGTGTGGAAAGTGCGTGATTGGCCTCCAGCGGGCGTGAATCGAGTGGATTACCATGTACAGACGCACTAAGTAGCAGGATTGCAGGCTGCTTTGTATTGCTGGGGTGGGTTGCTGGCTGTTGCTGGAGGAGGATCATTTCCCTCCACATCGATTTCTCTAACCCAATCGCGCAAACTGAGCACCCCAGTCTTCCTCACGTTTCCAATTTGGCTCTACTCGGAACACATCTTCTCGTCCATAAACACCAGAATCCAGCACTTCAATTTTTGACACTCGCTTGGTCCTGCTTCGCTCGTGGTTGCACATCTGTCTGCTGTTTTGTGCGCTGCTCCGCAACAACCTTCGGTGGCGCCGCTGAGCGGATGCTTTGGGATGCCAAGCCCGACGCAATTGTCAGCCAGTTCACTGCGATGACTCATCGGGGGGGTCGAGGACCAATTTTGCTTCGTACCGTGCTCAACGCAGACTTCAGCCTTCAACGAAGACAGGTCCGAGCCTTTGCGAAGGCTCGCGTGGAATCGTAGTACCTCGTAGTCATTACGGGTGGTCCTCTTGAACGGAAAGTATGGGTGACGGCACAAGATGGCGCCCAGCATCAAACGAGTTCAGAGAATCACGATGGCGGAAAATGGTGGCCATCCAAAATGGTCTTCGGCACTCGATTTCTGGTCCCGGTTCTGTATTTTGTAGAGATTCGGGCTCTCTTCTCATTCGTCAACAATTAATGGTCGGCGTCGAGCTTCAATCCTTACCTTGGATGAAGGGTCGATCAAGCAACTGGTCGGACAAAAACACCGAATCTGTTGTAAGCCATGGATTTTTTGGCCCAATTCCTCGAATCGTCTCCGCTAACCCACGGTCTGGGCTCGTACGTTCGAGCCGTTCGTCGAAGATCCGTCCTTGGTGTCCCCGTCATTGCTGATTCGTCTCCGAAGGACTTCAGAGCAACAATGCCACTCTGCGTGCATGAAGCAACTTCGTCCGGTCTCGAAGACCGCAACTGGCTCGATCGCGAGGTGTCACGCCCTCCTCTCAGACTTTGACCTCTTAACTATTTCGTGCCCTCCGTTCAATCGCTGCCATCAATTCTGGGGTGATGTCACGATGGAAAACTCTACATCTCAATCACGTTATCCCCCGTCGTGTCGATCCAAAGTATTCCTGCGCGAATTTGTTCGTTTCTGGACATGGCTTTGAAGTCCGCCGTCAACGGATTAGGCTGAGATCAACAACTTGCAGGACTTTCATCGCGTTGCGCGATCCAAGCCGAAGCTGTGCGAATGTCGCTCACCGTCAAACGTCGATTGACTGAGTAATGGGTGGCTCTTGATACATCTTCTTTCATCGACCACACCAAGACATCTTCATCGAACCCAAGAGTAGTCTTGGGATCGCTTGAGGGAGTCAGCTCGACGCATCGTCAAGATGAAACTCAAGTTGTGGATTGTACGCCAACCCAGTACCAGGTGCTGACAATTTCGCTCTGCTCTCATTGGGAATGAAAAAGACCTTGCCTCGGCTCGGAGCTTGCTCGCGAGTCCACATCACACTGCTCAACGAAAGATAATGTCTGTCCGATTCCCGATCGCGCCTACGTCGTCGATCTTTCCTTCCACCGGCCCTCTGGTGCCAACGCCGGCTACGTGTGCGGTGGTTGGAACCCTCACGAGTGGCAAGGCGTGTCGGGCAACGCCATTTTCCTCATGGCTCTCTGGCAGCAAGGCTTCGAGAAGATCGCAACAGTTTCGGTCAACACTACTTTAAAACGGCCTCACGCTGACGTCTCGTACACGGCTGCTGACATGGCGGCTGCGAAGTCGGCGCAACGAGAGTGCCGAGTACACTCCTGTGGCTGTGATTGGCGAATCAACTACGCTGAAACGCCTGGTGTTCACGACCCTGCGCTGGGCCCAGGTCACATCGCCTCGTTCGCGAACATCGCCTCACGGGTACCGTTGATCGTTGTTCTCGTCGGGGTCGTCCTCGTTTGCTTAACGTTTGGGCTGCAGCGTGCACGCTGTGATCAACGCATTCCTCCCATGTGAACAAGGCGGTCAGGCCATTGCGGAGATCATCTACGGCAAGGTGAACCCAAGCGGCCGCATGCCAATCACGTACCCGAAGGATGCTGCGAACATCATGATCCCGTACAACCACCGTGTCAGCACCCAGTGCGCCAGCGGCTACTGCCAGATGGAGTGGGACTTCGGAACCGGTCTCAGCTACACCACGTTCACGTACTCGAGCGTGAAGCTCAGCAAGACCACGGTCACGGGCAAGTCGGACTCGATCACAGCGAGCGTTACGGTGACCAACTCGGGAAAGATGGCCGGGAAGGAGACCGTGATGCTCTTCGTTATCCAACCGTACCGCTCGATCTCCGTGCCTGAAGTGAAGCAGTTGAAGAAGTTCAAGAAGATCTCGCTCGAGGCGGGTGCCTCGACGACGGTGGAGTTCAAGCTCACGGCCGCGGACTGGAGCGTGTACGACCCTCAGATCGGCAACGGCTTCGTCCAGGTGGCGGAAGATGGCGACTTCGTTGTTGCGATCAAGCCCGAGACTGAGTGCAACGTCTACGGCGAGATCACGAACCCTCTCTGCGCCAAGTTTGAGCTGAAGACTGGCGTCGAGCCGTTCAACTTGGAGGAATCCTTGAAGGCGAGATACTAAGACGTAACATGAGACTGCACTCTCTTTTTCCGTCTGGTGCATTTCGTTCACATGACACTGGATAGTATACATTGACTTGATTCTTTTTGACCGCTCAGCGTACATCTTGTTTCGTTGCCTTGTTCTCTGGATTTTGACCCCTCTGATCCAGATCTTCAAAGACATTGACTTGACACCAAAATTAACGTTAATTGACTTATACAACAATGCACTGTTGTAGTGCGTCTGACACAGCACATGAAGCCATCACGAGGATCCGTAGCAGTGCGATACCGACGACGAGCTTCACGGCATCTCTCAGTGGATGCGCTCCATGTTACTGGCTGCTGCGACGACGGCAAGACCAGCGGTTCACATTCCTGCAATCTGTACAAGGTCCATTTCATAGCAAGTAAATTACCTAGTTTTCATTCAAGAACTGAATCAGATTTCATTGAAGATTAACGTTAATTTTGGTGTCAAGTCAATGTCTTTGAAGATCTGGATCAGAGGGGTCAAAATCCAGAGAACAAGGCAACGAAACAAGATGTACGCTGAGCGGTCAAAAAGAATCAAGTCAATGTATACTATCCAGTGTCATGTGAACGAAATGCACCAGACGGAAAAAGAGAGTGCAGTCTCATGTTACGTCTTAGTATCTCGCCTTCAAGGATTCCTCCAAGTTGAACGGCTCGACGCCAGTCTTCAGCTCAAACTTGGCGCAGAGAGGGTTCGTGATCTCGCCGTAGACGTTGCACTCAGTCTCGGGCTTGATCGCAACAACGAAGTCGCCATCTTCCGCCACCTGGACGAAGCCGTTGCCGATCTGAGGGTCGTACACGCTCCAGTCCGCGGCCGTGAGCTTGAACTCCACCGTCGTCGAGGCACCCGCCTCGAGCGAGATCTTCTTGAACTTCTTCAACTGCTTCACTTCAGGCACGGAGATCGAGCGGTACGGTTGGATAACGAAGAGCATCACGGTCTCCTTCCCGGCCATCTTTCCCGAGTTGGTCACCGTAACGCTCGCTGTGATCGAGTCCGACTTGCCCGTGACCGTGGTCTTGCTGAGCTTCACGCTCGAGTACGTGAACGTGGTGTAGCTGAGACCGGTTCCGAAGTCCCACTCCATCTGGCAGTAGCCGCTGGCGCACTGGGTGCTGACACGGTGGTTGTACGGGATCATGATGTTCGCAGCATCCTTCGGGTACGTGATTGGCATGCGGCCGCTTGGGTTCACCTTGCCGTAGATGATCTCCGCAATGGCCTGACCGCCTTGTTCACATGGGAGGAATGCGTTGATCACAGCGTGCACGCTGCCAGCCAAACCGTTAAGCAAACGAGGACGACCCCCGACGAGAACAACGATCACCTTGGTACCCGTTGAGGCGAGTTCGCGAACGTAGGCGATTTGACCTGCTGGCAGCGCAAGGTCGTTGATATCACCAGGCTTTTCAGCGTAGGTAGATTCGCCAATCACAGCCACAGTGTACTCGGCCACTCTCGCTTGCGCCTTCGCAGCCGCCATGTCAGCCGCCGTGTACGAGCCGTCAGCGTTGAGGCCGTTAAAGTAGGTGACCGAACTGTTGCCGATCTTCTCGAAGCCTTGCTTGACAGAGATGCCATGAGGAAACATGGCGTTGCCCGACACGCCTTGCCACGTGAGGGTCCAACCACCGCACAAGTAGCCGGCGTTGTCAGCAGAGTGGCCGGTGAGGAAGATCGACGACGTAGGCGCGATCGGAAGCACATTATCTTGGTTCTTGAGCAGTGTGATGGACTCGCGAGCAAGCTCCAGAGCCGAGGCAATGTCTTTTTCATTCCCAATGAGAGCGACATTGTCAGCACCTGGTACTGGGTTGTCGTACAATCCCAACTTGAGTTTCATCTTGACGATGCGTCGAGCTGACTCCCTCAAGCGACCCAAGTACTCTGGGTTCGACTGAAGCATCGTCTTGGTGTGGTCGATGAAAGATGTATCAAGAGCCACCATACTCATGTCAATCGACGTTTGCGTGAGCGACATTCGCACAGCTTCAGGCTTGGATCGCGCCACGCGATGCCAGTCCTGCAAGTTGTTGATCTCAGCATAATCCGTGACGGCGACACCTTCAAAGCCCATGTCCGAACGAATCAAATCGCGCAGGATCTTTGGACTCGACACGACGGGGATACCGTTGATTGAGATGTAGTTTTCCATCGTTGACATCACCCCAGCATTGATGGCAGCGATGAACGGAGGCACGAAATAGTTAAGAAGGTCAAAGTCTGAGAGCGTGACACCATCGCGATCGTGGCCAGTTGGAGTCTTCGAGTACCCGACGAAGTGCTTCATGCACGCAGCCGTGGCATTGTTGCTCTGAAGTCCTCGGATGACCGAATCAGCCATGACGGACACCAAGTACGGATCTTCGCCGAACGTCTCGAACGTACGAGCCCAGAGTGGGTTCTGCGAGATTTCGAGAATTGGGCCAAAAATCCATGGGATTCCACCAGCTTCGGTGTCCCGACCAGTGATGCGACCCATTTCATACACAAGGTCAGGATTGAAGCTCGCGCCGCCATTAATTTGTTGGCCGAAGAGAGCCGAATTCTCTACAAATACAGAACCGTGGACAGAATCGATGCCGAAGACAATTGGATGGCCACCATTTTCCTCCATCGTGATCTCTTGAACTCGTTTGATGATGGGGCGCCATTCTTGTGCCGTCCACCCATACTTTCCGTTCAGAGGACCACCCGTGAATGGACTACTGAGGTACGATCCCACGCGAGCCTTCGCAAAGGCTCGGACCTTGTCTTCGTTGAGGCTGAAGTCTGCGTTGAGCACGGTACGAAGCGAAACTTGAGTCATCTGACCGATGATGTCATCCGCAGTGAACTGGCTGACAATTGCGTCGGCTTTGGCATCCCAAGCATCCGCTGCAGCGGCGCCACCGAAGGTGTTGCTCGCGAGCAGCGCACAACAGCAGACAGCTGTGAACCACGAACGAAGCATCGGAGAACGCTGGTCGAAGAACTTGATCTTGTGGGCCGATGTGCTCCAAAGAGAGTAAATTGCCAAATGAGGAAATGGGGCGAGGGAGTGAATGGAGGGAATAAGCTTTCATCCATCACGGGTAGCCCACCATATGACCCCTTGAAGCGTGCTGCTTTTACTGCGTTGCAGCATCTCAACATCTATGATCACACGATCTCGAGAGATGTTACGTACAGAAAGCATCGTCGCAAATGCAGCATGCATGGGCACTGCCTGTCAACGAGTTGCATTGATTGAATCAAAGAATTGTTGCACCCGAGGAAATGGAAAACACAATCACAATGGCACTGTTTACTTCATTCAAAAAGCACAATTCTAGCAATTTTTAGACGACAATTCGACTAAGGATTAACATACTATTGAAACGCCTCTTCAACACTCGATGCAAAGTCAAGCCGTCGACGAAAAATCGTGCCTCAAAGCGAAGACGACACACATTAGCATACCATTCAGTAGCTTCACTTTCAGCAATATTTCTCACAAAGGAACTTTGCCGACGGCTCTTTCGTCTTCATTTTAGTACAGCTCATCGAGTGTTCCGCCCTATTGTTGAAAATAGTTGAGCGGAACACTCAATGAGCTGTTCGATTCGTAACCATTTCAATTAGAATTTTGCTGATTACCACAGCGGACAAGTGGAGGCTAGGGAAATCAGTTTTTCCTGATCACTGTGTGCTCTAGACCTTTCATTCATGTCACTAGGCAATCAGGTTACCATAAGCCCTACAGCTAGGTCTCATTCACAATGTCGATTCCGCTTCAGAAGCAGCATATTGACTCACTCACCCTCCATTCCACTCCCAAGGAGGCAAATGATACGTCTTTCCCCACACAAGATGATTATGGGAAATTTCAAAAAGACACAGCAATTATGGCTCCGTTCCGAGCTTCATCATGCCTAGAAAGCATTGCCTTTCTCACCACTTTGCAAATCTAAGAGATCAACCTTCCCGTCCTGATCCCATCCCACTGTGGCCCAAAATGAGCAATTTGCCACGCTCAACTTCAACTTCAAAGTGAGCTTTTGTCAGCAAATGCAGATTAACCGCCCGTCACAAATGATTAGCAAAACTGAACGTTTTTTGTTCAACCATCTCATATGGGAGATTGACCAGACAAGACGGTGCAGTACTTACATCCCTGCAAGCACACCCTCTCTCAAACACGATGCAGCAGGCTATTTTGACTTTCATCAGAAGCCTTCAAAGAGGCCAAATGCCGACCACAAGTGCTTGTCCGCCATATCACACAAACACCAGATTATGAGCGACAGTAGAATCGTCACTTCCAAAGATGCCCAAAGTCACGTGCATCGTTCTGAACGAGGGCAGCGAAAGCAGATCGCTGGTATCAGATCATTGTTTTCGGAGGTTGAAGGAAACTATAATAGACTGTAGAATCTCCCCAGAAGAACCGGCACAAAGTTTACATAGTGCTGTGTTCCAAGGGCACACCAATATACTATATGACACCTATCTTCGACGATGAAGGTGCAAATAAATACAGCATTGAGACTGGACACTCAGTGAAAGCGCGACGATCTCTTTACGTGCGTTTCGAAATGCTCTCACATTGTGCACCACTATGTTGCGTTGGTGATAGACGCTTGCGGTAGTCCTGGCTGCGTCGATCCTCACTGTGATCTCTGTGGGGCATGGGTGTGTGTGGGGAGGGAGAGAGGGAGCAAATACGACCACAGCTTGTTCACAAGTTAGACGGACTTTTTCTTCTGCCAAAAGGGCATAATCCAACGAAATTGATAAATAAATACAAGTTGCTAGGGTATTTAGGTTCCTATGTCTGACGTTCTGGGGTACATTTGATATCGGACGAGAGCTTAGAGTAGTTGTGGATCGCTGTCAATCGCGTAGTTGCGAGCGGAGCGGAGGTGGAGGTTGACCACATGGGTGACTTGGCGGCAGCGGGCCTCTATAGGTGGCGGATCTTCGTGTTGAAGTTTGCGGAGGTTGCAATCTGTCCACGGCATAGAGAAGATGACACTGCGTGTGATATCCCATGCCAAGAGAGCTCTTTGAGAGTGATTTTTCCATTGCCGACGTAGTGGGAGGTCGAGACCGAAGAGTACTTGATGCCATGCCACTGGGTGTTGGACGACAGACTATCTCCCTGGGGTATAAACTGTGAGTAATTTCAAATGGCAGCAACGAGCTTTTTGTTTATAACTACATGCAATTAGACTGAAGGGTCTAGTAGCCGCGAGGAGGGCTTTAATCACTGTCGAAAACTGCTTGCGTCGACCAATTGGACAACGCGACCACTACTTGATTTATGCCCTCAAATGCGCATCCTCAACTGCATACACGGGACGACTGAGAAAAAACACGCGCTTGCAAAGTGTCTCGAACGACAGTGTGACTGCATGGCTTTTGTAGCCTGGAACAACGCATCCATCGTTTTCATCTCTACACATTCAATACACTCGCAGCTGGTGTCCTACCAACTGCTTCAAAAATATGCTAAGATCAACTCTGCCAGCTACTGTGCATTATTGAGCGCCTAGAGAATGTCTTGAACTTCCTTTTTGAGCATTCTAGCAGGCTCAAGGTTACGCGGTCAGTTTAGTGGTGAAATATATAGTGTTGTGCTACGCAAGCGAGATTCAATTCTTCGAGCTAAACTACCGTGGTAGGTTTGAAAGCAGGCTTAAGGCAGCATGATGCCACACATCGAGAAATGAGTCACAACTCTTCACCATAATTCGCAACGCCATGCCCATCACCGAGGTTGATGCAGTGTCAGATACTTTTGATGACGATGATGAAAGGGAAGTCGTTTTAATGAAACTTGAACATCCAAGTTGGTTTAGACATCAGAAATCTATTGATGCATGATTAGATTTCCTCAAGTCGATCAGCCTTTTAATAAATATAGATACCCCTGGTCGATTGGTATATGAGGTGTCGAGAGCTAAGAGCTGTTGCACTTGTTCTCGTCTAAGGGCCAGGTTGCCTGCAGCTGGCCCGCAATTCTTCCGGACGATTTCGTGCCCATTGTAATGTTCGCGAGCAGGTCAGCTGTTTTTATTGTAGTCACTTCAAACGTGCTTTCAATGCAGCCCGGTGAATCCCCATGCGAGTCGTGTAGTCCCGCTTATTTCCTCGATCAGGTTCTAACTGAGTATCGTTGCTGCGGAGTACGATTGACGTGCAAATCGATATACAAAGGCATTCCGACTTTTATTTTTTCACATCTTTCACATAAATTGATTGTGTGGAAATTATGACAGGCACTCCAAACAATAAATACTGTACCAACATTCAAAAAGACTGCACAAAGACACAGCTCGAGTGCCACTCTAAAGTAGCATAAATAGCTGGAAGACGAGCACGTACTTGCATGTAATCTGACGAATTGTTCGTGTCTTAAAGTTGACCGCTGGCGGTGACAAAAAACCACCTGATTTTGGTGCCAGCCAGAGTAATCACCGGTCCGCAGGCTCTTGCTGTTCAGGATCGCTGCAGCGTCTAAACACAACTCTCACAGCCCCAAACGTACCTGGATCTCTCGCATTCGAGAAGGTGTAAACGCAGGCACGAGCGCATTGCATACCATCTGTTTATTGATTATATGCTCCAAATAGAATAGCGCACTCTCACCACTCTTGGTCCTCAGTTCGCTATTTGAGGTGGAGGTATTTCACTTATCTTGTACGACTTAAACCAGGTTGGAAATGTGGCAGTTCAGAGAGCAATGCACTTGACCAACGAAGCCTGTGCCAATCTCAACGCAATGTGGAAGCACTTTAATGTACAGGAGTGGCCACCTGTGCAGGTGATCGAGGCTGGAGTCCGTTCTTCGGTGTCACATGGCGGACAACTTCAACTTTTCGGTGATGGGCAAGTCAGTGAGTACCGCTTTCAGAGAGGAGAGTGACTGATGCCTCTGAATCTTGTCTTCGAACAACGTGAGAGTGAGAGAGAAGGTAACTCCATCTAGCTTGTGGTCTACATAATCTACGAACAACGCGACGAGCAGAGATAGGAAGTTTCATTTTCGGTATCCTCATACAGAGGCGCGATTGCAGCATAAGGACACGACGCTATCCCCTGGATTGTTGGAGGCTTGGGTGTGGAACTACAGTGCAGTGCTATGTGTATTCTAATTGAAGTAGTTGGTTGCGTCCACGCCCACACTCATCACTCCTACTGAAAGTGCGTCGTTTCAAATTGTCCAATATACGCACCTGGAGATGCGCCGTCCAGGGCATAAATCAAGTGATAGTCGCGTTGTTTCGTTGCTCAAGTGCTCGAATAAGCGTTATGCAAATGATTGGTTTAGGGCGATCTGTATCTATATGGATCTTGTGTGGCAGGCAATTAATCAGCACATCATTAACTTCATCTCCAAGTTGAGGGTGGCAAGTTGAAGATGCAGCAGCACCCATTTTTGGTGAGTGCAATTAGACAGAGCATAGAAAGTGCAGCATACTCGTGCAGGGTTAGCTGCGAGTGAGAGAATGCAATTATACTTGACTTAAGATCAGCATAGAGTTTAAGAATTCCTGAGTCTCATTAACACTGCCGACAGTGGGGTCCTTCTGAGTTTTGACGGTGTGGCACCGATATCATTGTCGAGTAGAGCTACGACTTGGGACATAACAACTTGATCGTTTCCCCGCGATTCGTCGGTGAGTATCTTCGCATTCTTGGAGCTCATTGCCATGTTGGCGAGAAGATCGGCCATTTTGTTTTGTTCTCGTTTTGTGTGATTCCAGGAGGTCCACGAAAAAGTCGGCGATGATTTGATTTACCCGAACTGCTAGAGGCTGCAACTTGGTCTGGCGTATTGAGGAGAACCCGTTCTGGGATGCGATAATCGTTTGGCTGTCTCCGAAGACTTCCAACTTGACTTCATAATGCTGTAGGTAGTGTGCACTGTATGTCAGACCATCTTTCAGCGCGCTGTATTCGCACCAATTGTTCGTGACTTCTGGTCCCATGTACGCATAGCCGCATGCTTTGAGTTCCCATTGATTGCTGCGTTCATTCAGGAAGATGAGTGCCCATCCGCTGCCTCCTGGACCTGGGTTGCCGCGTGCACCTCCATCGAAATACAGACGCCATGCTTCCAGTTGGCGCGACAAGTCTTGTCTCTCCAGTACGCTGAGCAGTTGGCTCAGGCAAGTTGCATTGATCTTTTCTCCTTTGAGCGTTCTCATCCGATGAGCCACAGCCCGCACTTGCATCACACACGCTGTCCACACTCGCTGGGTACTCTCTTCGATAGTGACGTGCTGCTGTTCATGCACTATTTCCACTCTCGTTCTTCATAGCACTACTGGGATGCTTGATGTGACGATAAACCAAAGTTTCTGTAGTGCTGTCGAGTGTTCCGGAGTAATGAACCCAAAGCGCTTTTCCAGTTCCCGGAGCAAAGATCGTTGACCTGGCGGGGCTGTGCGTCTAGCAATACGAGGCAGGAAGAGATTGAGTGCTTGCTCCGTCAATGTTCGGCTCATCCATCGCCCGAGGAAAGCCGTCCACGCGACTTGTGCTCGCTTGCAACCTCAGACAATGTGTGAGATAGTTGTGTTGCTAATCTGAGCGTTTGCGAAGACGCCGTGTTGCTACTGACTCTGATAGGCGCTGCTAGGTAATCCGAGTTTGAAAGTGGATGTGATACAGCAATCATTACTATTCGACGAAGGCACCTTAAAATCACATCTAGTACTCGAGATTTATTGCGGGCGCATCCTCTCAAATCACTTAGCATTGCAGCAGACGATGCATTGTCAAGAATCAAGTAGTTGTCATGTTGCCCAACTGGGGGAACGAGCACCATGCAGACTGAGATGGGCAGCAAAAGACTGAGGATTTTGCTGATCTTGGTTGTGATCTGTGTGACAGACGATTCAGAGCTCCTTGAAGTTCAGAAGGACAAGTCGAAGTCGAGCTGCGCGTTTTGGAGTGTAAACTGGGGTGAAATCACGACGCGAAGGGTTGACGTGTCTGGTGTGCAGCAACAACGGATGGCGCAGAGTTATCGAGGTGGGGAAAGCTCAGGCAAGGTGTAGTTTCTACCCACGCGCGCTGCGTCAACTGAAGATGTGCTCAAAGCGAAAGGACTCTCTACGATCATAGGTGAGGAGATGCTTCTGCTTCAATGCTAGCAACAGCTTCATACTGTCTTATGGCCAAAACTAGGTGGCTTCCTAGCTGTGAGTGGATCGCCGCCTTCCACCGATTTCGCCGCTTCAACAAGCCAGGTCCAAGCACGCTGCTGTCCCCACTTTCCAATTTGCTCAGGTTGGAACACACCGCCCCACCTCACGCAAAACAGAAGACCTCGCGCCTCATCCTCGACTCAATTCGCCATGCTTCGTTCATGGTTCACCGCTGTCTGCTGTTGTGCGCTGCTCGCGAGCAACACCTTCGGTGGCGCCGCTGCAGCGGATGCTTGGGATGCCAAAGCCGACGCAATTGTCAGCCAGTTCACTGCGGATGACATCATCGGTCAGATGACTCAAGTTTCGCTTCGTACCGTGCTCAACGCAGACTTCAGCCTCAACGAAGACAAGGTCCGAGCCTTTGCGAAGGCTCGCGTGGGATCGTACCTCAGTAGTCCATTCACGGGTGGTCCTCTGAACGGAAAGTATGGGTGGACGGCACAAGAATGGCGCCCCATCATCAAACGAGTTCAAGAGATCACGATGGAGGAAAATGGTGGCCATCCAATTGTCTTCGGCATCGATTCTGTCCACGGTTCTGTATTTGTAGAGAATTCGGCTCTCTTCGGCCAACAAATTAATGGCGGCGCGAGCTTCAATCCTGACCTTGTGTATGAAATGGGTCGCATCACTGGTCGGGACACCGAAGCTGGTGGAATCCCATGGATTTTTGGCCCAATTCTCGAAATCTCGCAGAACCCACTCTGGGCTCGTACGTTCGAGACGTTCGGCGAAGATCCGTACTTGGTGTCCGTCATGGCTGATTCGGTCATCCGAGGACTTCAGAGCAACAATGCCACGGCTGCGTGCATGAAGCACTTCGTCGGGTACTCGAAGACTCCAACTGGCCACGATCGTGATGGTGTCACGCTCTCAGACTTTGACCTTCTTAACTATTTCGTGCCTCCGTTCATCGCTGCCATCAATGCTGGGGTGATGTCAACGATGGAAAACTACATCTCAATCAACGGTGTCCCCGTCGTGTCTAGTCCAAAGATCCTACGCGATTTGATTCGTTCGGACATGGGCTTTGAAGGTGTCGCCGTCACGGATTATGCTGAAATCAACAACTTGCAGGACTGGCATCGCGTGGCGCGCTCCAAGCCTGAAGCTGTGCGAATGTCGCTCACGCAAACGTCGATTGACATGAGTATGGTGGCTCTTGATACATCTTTCATCGACCACACCAAGACGATGCTTCAGTCGAACCCAGAGTACTTGGGTCGCTTGAGGGAGTCAGCTCGACGCATCGTCAAGATGAAACTCAAGTTGGGATTGTACGACAACCCAGTACCAGGTGCTGACAATGTCGCTCTCATTGGGAATGAAAAAGACATTGCCTCGGCTCTGGAGCTTGCTCGCGAGTCCATCACACTGCTCAAGAACCAAGATAATGTGCTTCCGATCGCGCCTACGTCGTCGATCTTCCTCACCGGCCACTCTGCTGACAACGTCGGCTACTTGTGCGGTGGTTGGACCCTCACGTGGCAAGGCGTGTCGGGCAACGCCATGTTTCCTCATGGCATCTCTGTCAAGCAAGGCTTCGAGAAGATCGGCAACAGTTCGGTCACCTACTTTAACGGCCTCAACGCTGACGGCTCGTACACGGCGGCTGACATGGCGGCTGCGAAGGCGCAAGCGAGAGTGGCCGAGTACACTGTGGCTGTGATTGGCGAATCTACCTACGCTGAAAAGCCTGGTGATATCAACGACCTTGCGCTGCCAGCAGGTCAAATCGCCTACGTTCGCGAACTCGCCTCAACGGGTACCAAGGTGATCGTTGTTCTCGTCGGGGGTCGTCCTCGTTTGCTTAACGGTTTGGCTGGCAGCGTGCACGCTGTGATCAACGCATTCCTCCCATGTGAACAAGGCGGTCAGGCCATTGCGGAGATCATCTACGGCAAGGTGAACCCAAGCGGCCGCATGCCAATCACGTACCCGAAGGATGCTGCGAACATCATGATCCCGTACAACCACCGTGTCAGCACCCAGTGCGCCAGCGGCTACTGCCAGATGGAGTGGGACTTCGGAACCGGTCTCAGCTACACCACGTTCACGTACTCGAGCGTGAAGCTCAGCAAGACCACGGTCACGGGCAAGTCGGACTCGATCACAGCGAGCGTTACGGTGACCAACTCGGGAAAGATGGCCGGGAAGGAGACCGTGATGCTCTTCGTTATCCAACCGTACCGCTCGATCTCCGTGCCTGAAGTGAAGCAGTTGAAGAAGTTCAAGAAGATCTCGCTCGAGGCGGGTGCCTCGACGACGGTGGAGTTCAAGCTCACGGCCGCGGACTGGAGCGTGTACGACCCTCAGATCGGCAACGGCTTCGTCCAGGTGGCGGAAGATGGCGACTTTGTTGTCGCGATCAAGCCCGAGACTGAGTGCAACGTCTACGGCGAGATCACGAACCCTCTCTGCGCCAAGTTTGAGCTGAAGACTGGCGTCGAGCCGTTCAACTTGGAGGAATCCTTGAAGGCGAGATACTAAGTTTCGAATGGACATTTCTGTCTTTGAACTTCAAAGAAAGGAAATCTGGAGTTCTAAATTTGAAGTCCAGATTTTCTAGTGAGTTGGCATTTGTGGCACAATCACCGACTAATATGCATTGTCTAACCACCTTGGTGTTCATACTGTTTTGCTGACAATTCTAAAGCCTGGATCAATCTGGTGAAAAATAGGATTTCGAGCCGCAAGAATAAAGCTGGCAAGTTTACTCTGTCGTTGCGATGCCAGTTGATAAAAAGACAACTACGATGAAAAGCCGGGTGATATCCACGACCTGAATTCACTTGTTGCTAGAGCTTGCTCCCCGATCTTGTCCTTGCCAGGTGCTTTGACAGAAGGCGATCTCACTCAAACTGAGTCTTTCCACCACAAAACAATGCCTCATTGCCTCAAATCGTTTATCACTTCAACATGGTAGAAGAAGGTGGCGGTTGCTGGCAACTAGAAACTGGATAAGTGTCCTGGTGTCCTCTTTGCACCAAATTTATGCTGAAATCGGAATGCAACTTTACCAGATGGACTCACTCATGCCTGTTTAACTGCATGTTATTACGTTCCGACGGCCAAAACATCACCAATGATCAATTCATTTCATCTTGAATGCCTTGCTCCGTAATGGAATAAATTGCTTCGGCTTCGGGCAGGATCGGCGAGTCGACGACTTTCATCACGCGGTTCTCTCCACGTCCTTTCTTCAAACGAAGTCTGCAAATTCCACGCGCAAAAGTCATTCACACAGTACCATTTTGTGCTCCAGGCTTTGTTCACTACTCACCTTGTGCACGATGCATGGGCCATGATATTGCCGCCGATAGGCTGTAGAGGATCTTTAGCAAACATACCCGAGTCCGGATTGGCAGTCATCTGCATGAAACAACAGTGACTCGTTAAATGCACGCGCCAAATCTCATCAATACTTCGCATCCTCGTACTTGGTTTGTGACGACAACAGCGACACCAAACTCATCCGCCATTCTTGTCAATGCTCGCAAAAACCTGAATTGTCACGAATAAATACCATGATTTTGATCAGTTTCCGCAATTTTAAGCAATGTGTACGCTTCAGTTCAGTCCACGCACTTGGCGAGCTCCTGCTGTCTGGCAGCAAGCTCTCCACGTCCAGAGTAATCTGTTCGGAAGAGCGCCGTTGCACTATCGACGATCACTAACGCAAATCTAGACTCCGCCATCATCGCTGACGCTTGCACGAGCAATTGCATTTGATGCTCCGAGTTGTATGCTCGTGCAAATGCGACGTTGTCCAGCACGCTCTCGCCTAATAAAGCACAGAAAATACGAACGCATCACATTGTACAGTGTATGAGTTAGGTCATTGCAAACCCATGAACAAATACAAGCTTTCTTGTACCATCCAGTCCATAACGCTCGGCGATTGCCACGAGTCTCTGAGGACGGAAGGTGCCTTCTGTGTCGATGTACAAGGCCTTGCCCTCGCCGCCACCACGATCCACTGGAAGCTGGCAAGTGACGCACAACTGATGGCACAACTGTGTCTTTCCCGTTCGGAATTCGCCAAACAGTTCTGTGATGGATCCCGTCTCAAAGCCTCCTTTCAAGAGTTCATCCAAGGCGTTCGATCCGGTCGTGAGCGTGATCAGATCTTTTCTGCTTTGGAAAACTTCCGCAGCCTAGCCAAGCAAACAATGCGATGTCAAATTCGCTCACAGCCTTCCACAAACAAACCGTGGTACACATGCAGAATGGGAACATAGCACATACAGTCGTGAAGCCAACGTTGACCATCTCGCGCGCAGCCTTGAGCATCTTTTCAGCCTTCACTTCGCTAATGCCTTTGATCGCGATCAACTGCTTCTTTGTGGCCATGGCAACCTACACAGCATAGTAAAATCAATCCGCACGTAGCCACAAGCAATCCCCATCAGCATCCAAATCATAACTCCAACACCGAAGCCCCGGCATATCGTCATCGAGACACATACCGCGTCCACAGTGTGCATGCCTGCTTCCTTGAGCTTGTTCACATCGGTCGCATTCACGCCTGCTTGCTCCAGACAGTTCACCAGCCGCGGTCCTTGCTGTCAACGCATCACAAACGTATCAATGAGTTTATCCAAACATCGTCGCGCTCACCACAAACAGCGCCTCTCTCTCTCTTACAAATTCGTGCGCTTCCTCCGCGTACTGCTGTTCCTCCTCCTGCTGCTCCTCCTGGTAGCGTCCACCCAGCATCTCTCTCTCACTCTTGTATAGCTCTGTGGCTCTGCGTCAATCTGCGTCGAGTGCGCGAATGCGAGTGGCGAAGCGCAGTCTCCTTTGTCGTTCGCCTCTTCTCTTCCGTCGTTGATGACCGATGGCGCGGGTGAGTGATGGTAGAAAATGTGGTGTGCGCCACACCACATAAGCATTCCCGCCAAAATTGTGCAAGTCAATCGAACGTTTGATTGGAAAAAAAACAAAAAACAAAAACAAAATAGCTGCCTGCCTTTCTCACTGTTTTCGGTTTGAGAAAAGTCGGGAATTTACCTGTGGAACATGATTAGATGGTGTATCTGTTTGGAGAGGGTCGAGGGACCCGAAACGACGCCGATGGGACCTGCTTGATGTTGTGCCGTCTCCTCTCACTATTCTCTCATTTCGTCTGCGTGCAATTCGTCTGGTTCACATGCGCAAGCCTGAAGGCGTTGGTGGCCGAATGTGGCTGCGCTTGCTGCTGGTGGCGACAGTTGGCGTCGTCTGTGGGCTGAGTGGATCCTCATCTCTGATATCTAGTGAACCCATGAACCACGTTGAAGTCGAGATTACGACCCATGGTGATGCTGCAAGCGATCGTGCGCATGCAACAGTGGCGCTTCCAACAAGCTCATCTATCGCAGTCGGTGATGGGAGTGACGTCGAGAAAACGAGACTGAAGGAATCCATTGGAGACTCGAGTGTAGTGAGCCCTGACGATGCAGCAAGAGACCAAAGCGATCCTGCTACGCAAAGTTTCACAAAAGCAGTGCTGATCAAGGAGCTCGAAGCGACTGAGTTGATGGTGAAGCTGCAGCAGAAGAAGCTTGAGCTGCTAGAGAAAATTCGATCCGAGACGCTGCGCGAGGAAAGCGACGTGGCCATCGTTGTCGAGCCAAAGACAAGAAGTCCGCGTCCAAACGACTACAGCGACTTTATTGAGCGAAAGATTGCGGCCATGACAGCAGCTGCAGTGCACGAATTGCTCGGATCGTCTTTGCACCATGTGTTCCAAACATTTTCGTTGAAAAAGCAACAATGACAACGCCAAGCCCTGCAGTGGATATGAAGATGATGAAGTTGCGCGCAGCTGGTATCCAGGATCTACTGGTTGTGGCGCTAGAAGATGGAACGATTGAGTTCTACCTCGCACCAGCACTACTCTTGCTGCGCTTTCAAGTGGACAGCGGCCGTACCGTTCGATCGATTGATGTCGAGCTACATGGTGAACGTCCGACGCTTGCGATTATCTACAGCGAGCCGTTTATGACACTATATGCCCTAGAACTCACGCAAAATGGACGACACTTGATCGGCAATCAGGTTGAGAATGCAACATCGTTTTCTGACGATTCCGTTTGCTTTGCCTCGAATCATGGACTACTGTATTCTCTCCGAGTTGCATCTGTTGGCGATATTTCCTTATCATCAGTCCCAACCGCAATCGTCATGACAAGAACATCCAAGCGCAGTGTGGTGAGCGTCGGCACTGACGATGGTAGCATCGCCTTTTTCAGTTTAAATGGCACGGAGCTGCACAAAATGGAGACCCGCTCGACGATACGCGTCATGGCAGCTCACCACCATCTTCTTGGATTCACGAACGGATCGAACACAGTGCTTGTGTTTCTCTCTCGAGCCCGAGATCCGCCTATGATTACCTGTCCAGGCTCCATGGGAGAAGTCACCTCGATTGCTTTTGATCCTATTCACGGTGACCCCGTGTACGCTGGGACCAGCATTGGAGAAGTGCTCGTGTACTCCTTTAGAGACTCGATGCCGTTGACACTCGAGAACGGAGAACGTGAAGCTTGCACCCTCGTCGCGCGTGCGCTCGCCAAGAAGGCATCATCTTCACCACGTGCAGCGCCTCTCAAGCTCTACGCACTCAAAGGATACGTGATCACGTCGGGGGTGGCTGAGCTCGTTGTGTTCAACGTGTCTCGAGAGCTCAGTGGCGGCATTCGCATCAAGTCAACATGTGCTCCGCAATCAATTGGCTCGGCTGCGACCCCACTAAGTTGTGGCAACGACCAATTGCTTCCGCTGGCAGTCTCCGAAGGATCCTCCGTCACCAATGTTGCCTACGCTGCAGTGGTGACTCCAACAACTGGAGAAAGTGCGATCACAGTATTCCAGAGTCTGCTTCCGAGCAAATCGAGCGAACGAATTGATGGATCGTGGATCAGTTTTCTCTACGTTGGCACGACCATCACCGTCATTCTCATGTGCCAATTCTGCGTCTGTCGCCCGTCACAAAGCCAATCTGCTCCTCCTAATTCCTGGGAAGCGTTGAAAAATCGGAAACGCGATGCGTCGTTCGGTCATTTCAGCGCTGCTGGTAGTAGTGGCTCCAACGCTGATCTGTCTGGGTACGATTTCGACGGCCTTGAACGAAACTCGAAGCTAAACTCCGCCCGTGATCCTGGAGGAAGGCGAGGTCAACATGACAGAAGTAGCCATGTCGGGGGAATCGATGGGAACAGCAGCCGCGTGTCTGATCGGAACTATTTCAACTCGTCCTACGACTCGCTCAGTGATAACTTGAAGCGAAAGGTTTCTGATGCCCGGAAGGAAACGCTCGAATGCTCTTTCGACGATCAGGAGTCCTAGATTGCTTTTTTCATAATGAATCGAATCGCACAAAGTGCATGGATGTACGAAGAATACAAACTAACCCGTTGCATTGCCACAAGTCTCACTTGAAACTCGGTCATTGCTGGTCAAGTTGCGCTGCGCTCGCTTTCTCGCGATACCTGATATTGTTTTCCTTCATTTTCGCGATGAGCGGATCCACTTGCACCTGAAACTGCTGAAGCGCAGTCGGATGGACGTGTAGCATGTCCAGCGCTACTTTACACGAGAGCACGCCGCACCTTGCGGTGTCGTACAGGACCATGTGCTACTTCAGCCACGTGTACAGCCGCTCAAAGTACCGAGACTCGGAATCTTGCGGTGTAGGATCGCCATTCGCTTTGACGAGAAATGGCTGCTGGTTTTGTTTTTGCACGTATAAATCCTCTGTTCGCTTGCTCTGATGATGGTCTTGAAGCAGCTGGAAGATCTCGGCGCGAGTGATCCCACGCTCGCTCTCAACTGCGTACGTATGAAACAGATCTACTCAGGGAGAGCAGTTAGAACTTCGAGAAAGACTCGCAGTAAAGTTCGCTGTCGGGTAGTTCTCTTTGTACTTACACTCAAGCTGTTGCGTTGCCGTTCCGTGCACGATCAGCGTGCTCAGCGAGAGGCAATATTGCTCAAAGGAGAGACCGAACGAGGATGATGAGCGCGCACTGTCCGTGCTCTGAAGCTTATTGTTGCTGTCGAAGTCGCTTGTCTCATCTCTAGGAGTGTCCACGCAAAAGCCTCTCAAGACGTGATGGCGCTCTGCGAGAATATCCAACGCAGCAACATCGACTGCAACGGAGAAGTCAGCGTCAAGTCCACACAAACACACAAAATTCATCACAACTTACAGGGTGTCTGCGTGGAGAGAGCAGCCCATGGATGTGGTGGCGCTGCTCCTTTCTTCTTGGATGCTTTCGTCTCCATGATCTCTGATTCTCTTTTGAAGAAGCATAGTGCTGGCGTGTTGAACAAGAACCAAGCCGGCAGTTATAATCTGTTTTTGCTTTCGCACATCACGTCTGAAATAGATCAGCCATCTCGCAGTAATAGGCAACCAGGCAGCCACAGAGGGATACGTGATCTTGCTCTGTTCATTCATCTGGTGCAGTCGCAAGCAGCCATACGCTTCTGTCGTATTCGACTACGTTATTGCCACATGAATAAAGTCACCGTCGTCGCGCACGAGTCCGTTAAATCACATCGTCGCAACAGACCCGCAGGGCTGCACCGACAAGTGGAGATCAATCAATACCGAAGATATGAAAGCTGGGTACCCTTGGAATACACAGTGTCCCAGTTGAAACAGGACGTCGCGCGCCTGTGGCAACTCAAGCCAGCGAAATACCAACTCTGGAACTGCGATGATGAGATGTTGCTGGATGACTGGCGCCTCGATTTTCTTGGACAGCAGCCGACGACGTTTACACTGAAGAAAGCGTGCTCAGGAGCAACGTCAATGCTTTAGTTCAGCGCAACAACGTGCTCCTCAACAACCGTAAGCGTTCACCAACCGACGTCGCTATTGGCCAAAGAAGACAGGAACTACTCCCAATCAGATCCATTCTCGGTCCAGGACCAATTGCTCGAGCTCTTTCTCTTCCACGCTCTGCAAAACATGAGCAGCAAAGTGCTCTGGATCACGTGCTACCAATTCAAGAATCTGCTCCAGAAAGCGACGGTCGACAGCTCATTTCAGAAAAAGAAAGCCCAGAAACTCGAGTTTGACACGCGCGTGGTCCTCGCGTTTAAAAGCTCGGTACCGAATTCGAGCAGTGCAGGCGCAAACTTCGACGAATTCCTCGATGCATTGGTCGATGTGGCTGGCTTCATGTTTCCGAAATTGCCGTCACTCGAGCTCGCCTTCGAAAAACTGACGACTCAGTATGTGATCCCAATGCACCGGCGCGAGTTTGATTACACGGGTGTCGTCGCAAGTCTTTCATGGACGCAAATAGACGGGATGCTTGCCAAGAACAAGGTGAGGCTAATCATCCACCGGTTCGCGAAAACGATCGGCGACCTTGCCGCGTCTTACAGCTCGACAATAGGTGGCTCGCAACACTACCGTGGCCTCCAGTTCCACCAATTTAGCAAATTTGTCCTCGACATCAAGCCAAAGGCAATGCCTCTGACCACCAACGATCTCTGTCGAGTCCTTCTTTACTGCTGTCGCATGGAAGTGAGCGCTCAATACTCCGAAAGCGCCACGTTAGCATCGCTGCATTTTTCCAGCAGCAAGTCTGCGTCGTCACCCACCGGAGGTTTCGAGTCCGGCAAGAAGAAAAACAACTCAAGGGTGACGATGCACGCAACCACAGGCGGCATTGGTGGACCAGACAAACAGGAAGACGACGCGATCACAGACTCTAGCGGCGCACTGGAGATCACATGTGAGAAAATGATGGGTGTGTTTGGTTACCTTGCTCTCATCGCTGTGCCACAACTTGTGAAAACAGATAGCCATCTTCGCAAACCAGAGTTTTCCACGCTGCGCTTCAATAGTCAGATGGCGCTGCAGAGTATAAAGACCTTCTTGCACCACGTCGCGAACCATTTATCAGGAAAAGGCTTCCATAATTCACGCAAGCACGCAGCATTCGCACTTGCTCGCGTTCAATTCCTCCATGAATTCCACAAATTGCACCAAGAAGACGCCATGGAGGATTACTTGAGCAGTCTCACAGACAAATTTCGAGAGCTCGCATGCCAAAAACGTCCCAATCAGATGCAGAAACAGACCCAGTCAGAGACTCCATACGAAGCGGAGGATGACATTGCTGCACAGGAAAAGACGGATGCCGACGAAGGTCTCAAATCGCACTTGAACAGGACCGGAGAGGATGAGGAGGACGAAGAGGGTGACGGCGACGAAGCCTACAGCGAAACATCAAGAGCATCTTCCCTCGACCCACGCGCGTTGAACGCCTTGCGGCAACGGGAACTTGAACAGTTGACGTCGGTTCTCAACGAAGGCGATGACATTTACTCGTTTCTCGTGAGTGAGTTGCAGCGGCATGCAATCAACAAACGCGTCGTCGATGTCACAAGCACGATCCCTCAAATGCTGGACATCTGGGTTGTTGCTGGTCAGAAATACTCCCAAGTGCTCGCACATGTGGACTATTCACCTCCAACTAAAGCAGCTTTCCTGCAACGCTTCGGCTGCTCGTTGTTCGTGTTTGCTCTCCAGTTAACGAAGAGCATGACCACGGTATACAGATACGAGGAGCTTTACGGCTTGACGAATGCTCGCGTGTATGGTGTGAAATCGGACTTATGGGATGATCCGAATGCAGCGTTCACGATGGATCTGGCCATGGAGACGCTCTCCTTGGCTTCTGGGAAGCTCATGCAAGCGTGTCTGGAATTTGCCAGTCAGCTCGAGTCGCCTGCTTTGAATCATGAGAGTGATGGTGACAGCAGACAACAGCTGAGCAGTGTGGAATCAGCAAATGCCAGTGTGGATTTGCCCCCAACCATGCTGTACGAGAGATATCTCGAGTGCCTGTTTCATCGAGCCAATTGCCTGAGTGCGTACGGTGACATTCTTGCTCACAACACGATTTGCACAAACGACTATGAGCTTGGTTGTGCTCTCGAAGAGGAACTGGAGACATTTCATGGCGACCAGGAAAGACTGTCAGGGATGGACAGCCGCAGCAGTAACAGCCGATCGAATGAATTGTATGACAGTACAGCAATGCTCTCCAAGTCCTCACCCCTGGTCGATTTTACCGAGAAGCCAACCGAATGCTTCGCTTTGTCGCCTTACATGCCAATGGGTCTTCCCAGCGACTTCCGCTGCACCGAGTTCATCGGGAACTCGCGATGACGCAGTTCAAACTGGCGACCCACTTGCCTCGCGGTTGTGTGGCTGAGAAGAAAATGCTCGAGGAAGCGTTGGTGAACGTCGCGATCTGCCAGAAAGTTCAGGCTCCGCATAAAACAGACATCGAGTCGCTAGTTCAGAAGAAAGAATATATCAGCGCCATCTTGGTGCTTCGCCACAAATTTTTCCAGCCAGAGGGTCCAAGCCAAAGCATCCAGCCACCACCAGATCCAGCTGGAATCGAGCAGGATCGTCGAGCGCAGCACAACTCCGAAGAAACCATCGCGCCATTCTATCGATTCGTGCTGGCAGCAGCTGTTAAAGACTTTGACTCGCGCAGTGCTGGTATATTATCTCAGCACGATCTCACTCTTCTCAACAAAGCATGCGGGCGTGGCAGTGTTTCGGATGCTGTCATGTCATGGATACTAAGAAATTTTGACCACAAGAACAACGGACTAACGAGAAAGGGCTGCTGGAATCTTTGCTGGATCGCAGAGGCAGGTAGGTTTCCTGGCGAGAATTGACTGGCGCACTGGTTGTTTTCGCTTTGAAAATGATGCACTCGTTTCACCACTCGAACTGTTTGTTGTAGACCCGCTTGCATTTTGTGAAGTGTTGGACATTTTCACCGCCAAGTACACGGAAACCCACCCACCACGCATCGATCAAGTCGAGTCGACCGCACATCTCCAAAGAGACAAAGCGAAAAGCTTGAGATCCATTGTAAGTAGCCATCTGTAGTGTTGTGTGACCAAATGGTCTAATCACCCCATGGGTTCGCTCTCTGATTCTCTTATTTTCTTTCAGCTGTTTGCCGAACGACGGCGAGCCCCTTCGTCTTCGTCAGCTCGAAAGAGTTTTTCCAACAAGAAAGGAATTGCTGAATGCGTCGTTGTCCTCAGCGGCAAAATAACCACAGAGACGTGCGGGGATCTGCGAAACACCAAATCTCCATCCGGCGTGCGTCTCGAGCCTGAAGTTGTCGACGTCTTCCCATCCAATGCCAGCATCCCAGGTGAGCTCTCAAAATTCTGCTTCTCGGACGATGTATTTCTCTGTGACATGCCGTTTCCGCCCAAGACCTTCGATATCGTTTTGACAGGTAGTGTTGTGATGTTCAACTCATGCATGGAATAGTCCACACATACCATAATCGATGCTTGTCGTCCGCGTGGTCTGTCAGATATCAAAGGCGACCGGTTGTATGGATCGTGTTTGCATTTTCTCGAGGAAAAAGATCCGATGGACGTCCTGGCGCTGGTCTCAAATGTGCAAAATGGCCGAACCGCGAGTCTCCCGTCCTGGATAAGCTTGAAAGATATCCAACAGCGCAAGACGCAATGGAGGTGCTTTGTCCCAAAACCCCTCTGTGTCTTGTCAAGCCATCCGCTGTTCCAAACATTCCGCGAGTTTTTAGCCCAGCTCTATCGCCTTTCGATGACGGCATCCTTGGTTCAAATACCGATCGAGTCGTATGTGTTCAATCTCCTCAAGCAGATCCCGTTGCCGCCGACCAGCTTGGCGTAGACAAGTCTCGCACTGCTTGATCGGAAATGCCTCTTGACAGGGTGCACGCCTGCCCAGCCGCCGTTTTACCCCACAGAAATCGATTTCACCCTCTTGTTTCAGTGCCTCAACCCAGAAAACATCCTCAAAGTAAGTAAGCCGGTGTCATATGTTCGCGCTTTCTTCACGTGGGTCCTCGATTCTCACCATCCAAAATTGTTTGGTTGCTTTTGAAAATAGGTGCATGGATACTTGCTGTTGGAAAAGAAACTCGTGGTGTGTTCCATCAACTGCTCGATTCTCACGCCAGTAACCGAGACGCTGCGAACACTTCTGCATCCGTTTGAATCCCAACTTGTATACATTCCAGTGCTGCCACTGGTACGTTTGCTCCGATCACTTGAGTATGTTTCGCGAGCAGGAATTAACTCGAATATCGTCGCATTGTTATTGTCCTTGGTAGTCACTTCTGGACTTTGTATCTGCACCAGTACCTTTCTTTATGGGCGTGCGCTCCGACAAGCGCGTCGACAATCTCCCCTCTGAAGGTGTAATCGTAGTCGACTTGGACAAAAATGAGGTATTACTGCCGTCCAATGAGTTGATACCGAGTCTCCCAGACATGAAGGCCAAAAAGCTACTTCAAGCATTGCGCAAGGCATCAGCATGGGCATCCAACCAGAAATCGAGAGACCAGTTCGGCCGGGTGGATACAAAGCGTGAGCTTTCATCGACTGATCTCAAATCGGTTGGGCAATTGGACTCACTGGACCCCGACATCGCGCAACTTTGTCGTCGTCACGACGATCTCATCGAAAAATGGGGCGAGCTGCAATCTCTATTCACCACGTTTGCCGCAAAGTTTGTCGAAAAGTTACCCTTGTCTTGTTTTGCTTGTTCACGTTGGTACTTCTCTGGTCATTGAGCAGGCTTCTGAAGGATTTCCGCAAGTATTGCAGCAAAACGACGCCACCGAAAGAGCCGAACGAGGCCATTGCGTTCGACAAGCGAAGTTTCTCGACAATGCATCCGAGCGTTCGCGAGTTCTGTACGCATTTGTTTCAAACCCAGCTGTTCCAGCGCTTTATCGAGAAAAATGCCTCGTCATCGTAAGTTCAATGTGCCGTTAGTTCGCAATATTATACCTCTGAGATTCATGACAAAAAACCACCAACTTCTTACGGTTTCAATGTATCACGACCATCAGTGAATCTGGGACCGGCATGGAGCAAGAGCCATCGTGGCTCAGTGTTCGATCCAAGAGTGTGATGTGGAAATCGTCCGAGTCCGTGGACGAGTCTACAAAGACACCACCACGGCAACTGGTTCAAGCACCGATGCCGTTTCCATCCAGTGACACAGCAGCTCAAAGTAGTTATACGGCCGTCACGGCTCACAAGCGCGCAAGCCAGAGCACTCTCGAGATGTTTCCAGTATTCAACGCCCTCGTCTACGATGAATTGCTCGCCCGGAATAACGCAGCTTTGGGTCGATCGGGTTCGACACATCCACCAACCACACCAGCGATAGCCGTACTGAACCGAACGAAAGAAGATTCCAGGATCTCGATGCTGTCGTCCGTTCTCCAGTCCTCTTTGTCTTTTCATACCGGACATTCTGCGACGTCGAAGCTTGTCACTGCGGCTCGATTGCGTCTGGAAGGATCCACCTGGGAAGACGAAACGTGACTGATCACGTTGCACGCGCAATGCCATCGTCTCCCACGTAGATTGTTTGTCGCAATGCCTGCACAAATACCACGTGGGAGGAAAGAAAAGAAAACACAAAGCTGCACATGTATTCCACCGGTACTTACCCAGTCATAGATCGCGACAAACCTATGAATTTTCTCTCTGGTCTCTCTCTCTCTCTTTTATCTCCGTATCCTCATGATGTTCTTCTAGTCCGAAAACCAGCATTTTTTTATTTGGTCTTGGCTTTCTCGAACGCGCGCTTCTCGTAACTCTCGATCTTGCTCTTGAAGAGCGTCGGCAAGAGCGCGACGAACTGGAGCGAAAACAGGATCGCAAAGTTGAGTGCGTTGCTTCCTCCAGATTCTCCCGCGGCGCTGTTCAGCGTCGCGCCGGTCGAGATGTGCAAAAAATTGGCAGGAATCAAACCTATGTGGGGGCATATATATACAACAAATGAGACCACGAGAATCAGCCACAACCACCAGTTTCGGTCAATGCCTTCGTACCGATCAAGGTCGCGAGGAAAAAGTACTTGAACGGGACGTCCACGAGCGGACTCGCAATGTTGACAAACCAGTTGGGCAACAGCGGCGTGATCCGCAGGAAGAGCAGGTAGTAGAAGAGATTGCTCTGGTTCTGCTGGATCTTGTCCTTGAACGTGGCGATCATGGACGCAAAGAGGCGGTTGAAGAGTCCGCGGCCGAGGAAGTACGAGAGCGCAAAGCAGAGCGACGCGCCCGTGGTCGCGCAGAACGACACGAGGAGCTGCGCCTGCAGGAACGGGTACATGGCGCCCGAGAGGATGCTGAGCACGATCGGGCCGGGGATCGCGAACGTCTGCAGCGTGATGTACACGATACAGAAGCTCGCGAGCACGAAGCCCGGGTTCTGCTCCTTGTACTGGTTCGCGCACGCCCAGAGGCCCTGCACCGTGCCCATCTTGTCATTGCGTCCATTCAGCCACGTCGGCAGCACCCCAGAGATCACGTACGAGATCGAGATCGGCTCGCACTCCTTACTATATAATGCGCATATTCATAAACAGCAAGATCATTCACAGCATATGAGTCGCTGTGAGGTACAAAAGATAGCGCAGACAGGGACGGAGCGTGCTGAGCACTCTCTTTCTCTCACATATCCTGCCTTGCGCACACATATCTAGAAGGAATAGCACGCCGCGACCCAGTCGCTTTCATGGAATCCGTACAGAAACGCGATCTTTTTTCCATATGCACACACAGAGATTCACATGCATGTGTTTTCGTACAAGGTGGCTTCGGGTGCGGTCTGGAAGAACAGGTAGACGCCCGCCGCGACGCCGACCACGAGCGCCAGTAGCCCCACCACGCGCTGGTCCACCATCCTCTTTATGATCCGCTAGTGCTGCAGCTAATCACAGAAGCAGAGAATGCGCGCGATCTTCTTCGCGTTCTTTCCCCCTCTTCTTCGTTCTCTTCGCCGCCCATTAGGACGCAAGTCTGCAGCGGCGGAATGTGTTCTCTAACCTCCTTTTCAACCAATCAAAGAGTTTACTTTTGTTCATTTGAGCCAATAGTATCGCTCTTCTAAGCACAACCACGCGATTTTTATCCCCTCATGTTGACGACAAGGGGCAGGAAACGCGACCATCACTCTGCATTACCACACGACTCGTGCTGACGAGATCCACGGGCTGTTGACGCCAGCAGCTCATTCCGCGATTCGCAGCGTGCGCAGCAGCCCGCCAAAGCGCGCAGAAGACACAGAGACCACTAGACGCCGATGGCCGCGACGCGAGGCAGCCGCAATGGCGAGTACGTTGCGGTCCCCGACGACGACGTGAGCAGCGCAAGCGCCGCGATGCGCGCCAAGCAGCGCGAGCGCAACGAGTGGACGTCGTCCAAGTTCGTCGCTTACGGCGTTGGCCACGTGCTCAACGACATGTGTGCGTCGACGTGGTTCTCGTACCTGCTCGTGTTCCTGCGTCAGGTGCGTTTGCAGCCGAGGATTGTGTATGTGTGTGTGTGTGATTGCGGGTGACCATGGTGCTCATTGGCTGTGGTGATGCATTCGATCGCCTATAGGTCGCGTTGTTGTCGCCAGTGGACTCGGCGATCGTGATGTTTGCGGGCCAGATCGCGGATGGCGTCGCGACGCCGCTGGTCGGCGTGCTCTCGGATTTCTCGAACGGCATCCCGTCGATTGGCTTTGGCCGACGCAAGACATGGCTCGCAGGCGGCTCGTTGATGGTCATCGTCTGCTTCTTCTTTGTGTTTGCAGAGTGCGCGCCGCGGTGGTTCACGGACACGCCGAGCCGCATCGTGATGGTCGTGTACTACGCGGTGGCCGCCAGTTTGTTTAACTTTGGATGGGCGGCAGTGCAGGTGTCGCACATGGCATTGGTGCGTTCTCAACCTCGTTATTTGTCATTTGTGTGCCGTTTTAGCTGACATTTTTCGCGATTCTCTTGTTAATACGACTCCAACAGGTGCCAGAGCTCTCGACGGACGACAACGTGCGCTGCGTGCTCAACAGCACGCGATACGCGTTCACGATTCTCTCGAACGTGCTGGTGTTTTGCGTGTTTTTCCTGCTTCTGCGCATCGTGAAGCCCTACAACGTGCCGGATGAGACAAAGTTTACGCTCTTGGCGTACACGTCTCTGATCATCGGCGGCGCCGCGACGCTGCTGTTCCTCGCAGGCACGCATGAGAAGCTGTCGATTACCACGAGCGAACGCCGTGAGAGCAGCAATGTGATCACGCTGAGCCCGTCGATGGCCGACACGAAGGCGCGCGGGCCGAACACGCTCCCGTTTGATGGCGACGCCGAAATGTACGAGGTAAACCATATGGAGATCACGGTTTCGGTGGCCAGCAACGGCAGCACGTCGATGATGACGTGGCGCAGCTGGTTCAAGATCGGCATGTTCTACGAAGTCGGCGCCGTGTACATGTGCACGCGGCTCGTGGTCAACGTCACGCAAGTGTTCATCTCGTTCTACCTGATCGTGACGCTCCAAATGTCAGCGACGTCGATCGCGATCGTGCCGCTGCTCGTGTACGTCTCGGGGTTCCTCGCAACGTTTTTCATGCGCTACCTGAACGAAGTGTGGGGCCGCACGGGGTCGTTCACGCTCGGCTCGGCGCTCGTCGTGCTCTCGCTCACGCTCTGTTACGTGCTCACGCCGGAGACCGCGACGTGGATCTACGCGTTCTCGATCGTGCTTGGCATGGGCAACTCGATCATCATGGTGACCTCCGTGTGCCTCGAGGGCGACCTCGTGGGCAACAACATCGAGAGCGGCGCGTTCGTGTACGGCGCCATGAGCTTCACCGACAAGATCTCGAACGGCATCGCGATCCTGCTGATCCAGAACGAGCGCGAGAAGCTGCAGGCGCTGCCTGAGGAGGACGCCGAGTTCCTGCGCCAGGTGTACTGCGTGCTGCCGTCGCTCGCGGCGCTGCTCGGCGTCGCGACCGTCATGTACATGCGTTACTGCAGCTCGTCGAAGCGCAGCAGCGACACGAACGGCTCGTCCGAGACCGAGAGCCTGCTCTCGCTCGAAGAACAACGCGCAGGTGACTATGGATCAGCCAACTTGTGACTGTGTGCGTGTGGCGAACGATGTCATAACTGGATGCTTGTGTTCCTACGGTCGCCCCGTTTTGATTATATCCCACAGCGGTCTGACTTGGGCTTTATCAACTCGAGAGAATGAGAAATGTGATGAGAATCAGGAGAACTGGAGACCGACCAACGAGTAGCAGAAGGCTCGTCCGTCTAGCGTAATGCGTGGGAGTCTGTTGCGTCGCTCTTCATTAAAGGCTCGTGTGGCTGCCGCTCCATGTGCATTAAAAACGAGGTGTCACTCAACGAAACTCCTTCAAATTGTACACAATGCTTCGTAAGATGGTGATGGCATCAACTAACCGGTTCTTCACAGACGGCTGCAGTTGGAGAGAGAGTAAACCAGTTGGTTGCTGTTTGCAACACCGTTAGAATCAAACCGGTAATTATACTGTGTCAACTTTGTTGACTGTTGATTGGCTGAAATTCAGTCCAACTGTGTGAACCCAAATGACCGCTTGAACTGTCCACATCACAAGATCAATCCGTACTCGGCACTACTTTATGAGCACTTGTGTTTTGGACATTATTAAAATAACTCGACAGCACTTGTTCGTTTTTGCAGCATCGTGGCGTCGCTGCTTAAATGACACGCCTTGCGTCGATTTCTGTGTGATTCAACTGAACCCCGTAGTGATCGTGGTCGCTGTACGACGCCGCGCAGTGCACAAACCTACGTCACGGAAGAACAATGTGGTTTGCCAGGCGTCTTGGCATGCTGCATTCATGTTCATGCCTCACGACAGCACCAATGCCCAGCATTGGACGATGGCGACGCAATGTTCCACAACAACAGTAAGAGCAGTCGCTGCAATTACCTGGTTTTCGCTGCTCTTTGGAATAGAAGCACGAGCAGAGTCCACGCTGCGACAGCCGTAAAGAAATAAACACTGCATCATGACTTACCTCTGTTGGATTTGTTGGTACAAGTCTTGGGGTTTTGCCGAGTCAAATGGTCATAATAGAACAATTCTAAATTTCTTAGTCGATAGATGCAAGCAATGTGTGCCAAGTTCAGTACAGTAACTCACTTATTAGACTGTACGCGCTCTCAACTTGTGCGTCGACTCTGCAGTCACATCAATGCTGAGCTACTTGGACGTCTTGGCCGTGACATATCCATTCGTGTTCACATATGGCCCCGCCGACACGGGCAAAGCTGTGGGCACGACGCCTTCTTCGCGTGCAGCCACAAGCATCGGCTGCAGGACATTGAAGCGACGGTGACGCGAACATGGCCATGATTTCAGCAATTGGTTAAATAGCCAGAGCACCGAGTGAGTCAAGAGAGATGCAACACTATTTTTTTCTTCCACAGAAACCGAAGGCTCAGCGGTCGAGACAATGAGAAGTGGACGCTGATATGGCGTGTTCAGCGAGTGACCTAGGCTCACACAGCGTTTCGCAGGTAACGAGTCTGTGATCGTCTTTCTCTGTCCCTCTTGAGCTATGACAGTCAACTCTTCCTCTCTCTCTCTGGTCGGACATGCGCCTTATCCCAAGAAGCAATCAACGGATCCATTCGACTCAAACAGCATTTGGTCGACTTCCTCAATTGAGCAGAAAATCCGTTGACTTAGCCAAAGAAACAGCAAAGTATCCAGGCAAACTGCTGTCATAAGCACAGGAAATGTTTGTATCAAGTTTGCGAGTGGGAGCCACGTAAAGTACACCCAAAAGATAACACAATAAAATACATTTTGAACCTCACTGTTGAACAAAGTACTGCTTTATGTAAATCACCATGTAATTTACACACGAATATCCAGGGGTCAACGCCACGGAATCCGCAGAAAGAAGAGTCCATTTCGCCACTGACGACTTGGTCGTAGACATTGAGGCGCTTTGTTCCGCCCTTACTGCTAGATTGAACGGATGCGCTTGAGTTGGTATGCTGTTCCACTCGCCTGTGTTTTTTTTCTTTGTTCCGTGAGGCAGTTGCACGATCGGACGCTGCGTCACGTGGATCAGATAGTTCAGTTTGACGCCGCGCTTCGCAACGAGGGAGTGTGTGACGATCGCCATTCCCCGATTGTCGCTCTAGCGCCGAGTACCCACAATCTACAGGTCCACAGCACCGCCACCAGCTACTTAGCTCTCTCTCCGTTCCGTTTCTTTCACAACCCATGACTGCCGAGTCGTCGGCAAACCTACAGACTCAACCTCTAGCCCCTGCATCAGCCACGGGATCAGAGGGAGCACCAGCAGATCTGACGATTATCACCGAGTCCTATCGCTGCCAGTATCCGAGCAAGCGCTGCACGAACGAACGTTCGATCAAGCGCGATGGCGACCTCCACAAGTTGTGCGAATGGCATCGTTCAAAGGCGAATCGGAACCAGCGGAAACTCGAGCAAAAGAAAAAGCTTGAGGCCAGAGTGAACAGAGGGATTTCTGGGAGATCGCCGAGAGTGAGGAATCGACGGCAACGGACATCGTCAGCGAACAGCACTGCATCTCTCTCGGTGAACGAAGATGGAGATGAGTTTGCGGACGAGAATGCGACCTGGGAATTCCTGGAGGAGCTTGACGACCAAGACCTGCACGCGCTTGAATGCCTGGTGGACGCATCGAGCATCAGTTTGTGAAGTCCCTAAATCTGCGAGTAGAAACTCACTCTCGTTCTCTCGATACATGGGAAAACTCGTTACGAGTTGTGTAAATAGCGTCTGCTGAAGACATTCTGGGTATTGGATACCAAACGCCAGTTACAAAATACCTGCAATAATGCAACCTACATATCCCACAAACCGCATCACGCCTCTTTCACTAATTAAACATGGCTTCAGTTTCCAGCATTGCTCAAACTATACCTATTCGACTACTCGAGCGACCTGGATACTTGTCGTGGCCTTTTTGTAAGTTGGACCGTTGCAGTTTCCGTTTGCAGAGTCCACCTGCGACTTCATCCACATGTATCATCTCACGAGAAGCCCGAGAAAGACCGAGTTTCTCAGTCCGACCTGATGCGTCACGCTCCACGTCTTTTAGTGTCATGCACGTACGAGAGCCACACGCCGTTGGGTTGCTCTCACTTTCGCGAACCCTCAAAAGCAGCGAAATATCCTGAGACACCACTTCAAATTTGCTCGTGTTATGATTACCCAACCCATTGCCCAATCTGTTCCCCACTCCGTGAACTAGAGAAAACGAACTGCACTACCTCTAGCCGATTCCTTTGTGCGCGAGAGTTCCAATTGCATGGCATTATTCGGTTGGAGCTCTTGGGCACAACACCAACGCACCTACACAGCTCCGCAGTCGCTGCACACAGGATCGCAAACGCGAATCGAGCCCAGGATAGCCAAAATGCATTCCGCCAGAGAACTAGCAGCCGAAGCCGAGCTCTCGATCATTACAGATTCCTACCGCTGCCAATACACAAACACACGCTGCGCAAACGAGCGCGCCGTGAAACGCGACGGTGATCTACACAAACTCTGCGAATTTCATCGCAGCAAAGCGAATCGCAATCAGAAAAAACTGGAGCAAAAGCGAAAGCTCGAGGCCAAGTTGAAGCGGGAAGAACTCGGAAATGCTTCCGAAGCGTCTCAGCGAGAAGCCGAGGCACCGACTTCGTTTCCAGGTTGCATTGATCTACCTAAAGATAATGAGACTGCTTACGGCTTGCTGAAGGATCTTGGTGACGAAGATTTGCACGCTCTTGCGACTTTGCTCGACGTCAGTGACAGCTGCTAGGCGAGTCGCGCTGGGAAGCTTACGGATGCTCGCGCAGCTATGGCTGTCTTAGAACACTGTAGTCGCCTCCTTTCCTGGTTCGCACTACACATATCGTTTAGCCTAGACGCAAAGCGAAAGAAACGTCCTCACAGAGAAGAAGTACCTGAGAGTAACTACTAGAGATTCAATACCCAAATGATATAACAAAAAGTGTGTATTTTCCTGACATATGAAAGTTCAATGTCGATGGTTTTATCTTGATGCTGAACTTGAGGAGCACAACTGGTGATCTGCCTTTGGACCTCGTGACACTTACTAGTATTGTGCAAGAATCTTCCTGTGGATCTTACGAGATTTTTGAAGCAAGTATCTGCCTTTGGATCTCGCGACGCTTTTGATGCAGCAAGGCACAGTTTACGAGCTACTCCATCGCGCTGTCTACAGAGAGGATTGCAGCCAGCACCCGGAGATCGTCTTCGTCCAGGTCGAGATCGAGCAACAGGTCCGCCGGCTGCTGGTGTGTGTCGAATTGCGCAGCGTACGCGTCTGAGATCCCGTACTGCTGGTCTAGCTGCGCCATGTACGAACCGAGAGACTGTTGCTCCTGCTGGATTTGCACATGTCGTCGTCGTCCCTCCAGCTTGCGCTGATTGAGGTTCGCTCGTGATCGGCGCTCTTCACAGAAGCGATGCAGCTCTCCGCAACGCTTGATCACTCGTGGGTTATCGCATCGCTTGCTTGGGCATCAGCATCTCTCGTCTGGGTCATCACTTCGCTGTTTAATTGCTTTGGTGACGCTGAAGTAGTTCTGCGCGGCGTGTGTAGATGGAGCGAGCATAATATACGCGTTCATGGTTATCCGTCCTTATGGAGTTGACGTGGCGGCTGCGTGGTGGTAAGTTGACAAATGCAGTCAAACAGAAACGCTCCAAGCGAAGGAGATTGGCGTGAAGACCACGACAGCCTCACACACCAGCGCTGCCTATAACTGCATAAACATGTCAACGAACATGGGCATGCTATGGAAATGAGGAATATCCGGACCAGAGTGAGTCGCTAACACGTGAGATTTATGAGGTGTGCCCATTCGCCCACTGTGTCCACTCGTGCTATTTCAAAGTATTTGATGCGGTGTTTCCTCCCTGGCATCTAGTGCGTGGCAAACAAGAGCTGAACCCAGAAGTAAAGCTCGGTGTTTTGCTTTACAGTGTGACACAAAATCCACGCCCGACAACCCGACACAAAAGAAGACAATTCAACAACCGTTGTGTCTCCAACCAGCATAACTTGTAAAAATCACTTCACCTTCACACGCGCCGAGTAAAACAACGTACCTTCATGTCTACGGTGAGTAGCTCTTTCGAGCAGTACCCACAACAAATGTCAAGCCATTCGGCAGCAGCTCTAGGACTGACCTTCACGTACTGGACAACCTAAGTCACAGACTCGCCGGCGACGAAGTAGAATAGGAGCATTACAAGCTTCGCAAGAGGTGGTTGCTACGCAGCAGGCTACAAGAAGCTAGCCATGCATCGCTGCTCAACTCTCGTCATCGGCGTCAATCGACAAGATCGATGCCAAAACGCGAAGATCCTCGTCATCTAGGTCCAATTGGGATAGATGCTCGGTCGGAGGCTCGTGCGCAGGAATACCCAACTTCTCGTCCAATTGCTGCAAATACGCCTCCATCGGCAGCTGCTCGCGCATTTGCTGCTCCTGGCGACGGCGCTCGCGTTTCCGCTGATTCTGGTTGGCTTGATGGCGGTGGTGCTCGCAGAAGCGGTGGAGATCGCCTGTGCGCTTCACGGCGCGTGGATTCTCGCATCGCTTGCTGGGATATCCGCATCTTGGATCTTTGTTTCTGGCTTCGAGTTTGTCAATGATGGCAAAGTACTCGCGGGTTGTTTCGGTGCTTGTAGTTTGGTTGGTGTTCAGCGAGTTCATTCTGATGGTTAGGTGCTTGTGTGGGTGGTTTGAGGCAAGATTAGTAATGTTGACGGCTGTTGCAGTGTCACGTGTTGCACTTGGAGTTGGAGAGACGTCGACCATCTTTGGGTACACATGCTTCATTGCACGCAACGCTCTAGCAAAAGCAAAGCCTCTTTGCTTCCGAAATGCGGGCTACCTGCTTGTCTGACACACATAGAGAGTCTTAAAGCAGGTATGCCATTGGCGCGCTGCATGGGTGTATGTCCGATGTTCGCTGTCACATGGGTTGATCTAGCTGCAACAACGTCGATATTTTGAGGATACTGTACGCGTCTGATGGATACAGAAATGCGGCATGTAACACACGCCACAAGTTTTGTACCTAAGCCATTATGGGCAAAGCAGATCGCTGGTGCTTTTACTCTTGGGTACTACTTGCTGCAAACTGACGCAGCTGATATCCTGTTGGACGTTTCCACTTGATTTGCCTGCATCCAATATGCTCATACAAACACCAAGTCTAGGTGTCTATTTTTTCTCTGTGAAAACAAGTAGGTCACACATTAGCGCTCTCTTATATCTAGCGAAATGGATCTTTTCCACTTAGTTTCCCGTTGTTCAGTAGGAGGTCTTGAATCAAGATGACACCAGGACCAAAGCAAGTGATCATGCATTGCAGCAAAACTCCTGATTTGACAAAATGAAAAAGTAGACAAAAAGTACATCACAATATAATAAATGAGAGGTAGCAGCAATTTGACTCAGACGGAAATTATACCTCTTTCAAATCGATGGCAAACCGTTGATCTCTTTTAGAGGTTATTAGATATTGGCACTCAGCATTTGATGCTCTCTGTCCAAGTGGTAGAGCAATTGTGTTCAAAAACGGTAGCTCCAATTGTCGGATCTGAAGATGCACGACGAGCAGTAACTCACGCGGACATTCTCTCGCCTGCATCGCACGCGTGCGAGAAATGCAGGGATGCATGGCAAAAATGTGCGCATGCTTTAGTGCTCTCGGAGTGCACCAGTTCTCTCCAGAAGCGAGCCCCCATTTGTGCATCTCACTCTTATCTTTTTGCAATTGCGCGCATATTCAAAACTCATTTTCACAGGAAATTAGCGAAAAAGAAACCATTTTTGGTGGATTTAAATATCGGCATGGAAGTCGTAACAGCACGTGCCTTTATATGTTCGTGCGATCGGGGGTCGTTTATCTCCATTTTTGTTCTTGGCGCGTTCACATCGGGTCGTCTCGGTCCTCGACACAGAGTATTGCTGCGAGCACTCGAAGGTCGTCGTCGCTCAGACCGAGTCGTGGCAAGCACTCTGTTGGCTGTACTTGTGAGAGCGACTCATGGTTCGGGGACTGCTGCTGGGATTCCTGTCGCAGTAGCGAGTACTGCTGGCTAGAGCCGCAAGTCTTCGCCTCAAGTTGAAGCTTCTGTGCCTGTTTAATGAGCATCAGGTCCGTTTGTGTTTGTTGGCGATCTTTCGATGCGTTTGCGGTCAAGCTGGCACGTTGTGACTCTCCTGGACTCGCTTGGATGACGCATGCAGTGCCGAAATACTGCTGGATCGACTGCATACGCGACAACTGAAGCGTGTGGAAGTTGTTATTCATGGTGGCTTGGATCCCGTCAGATGCAGATGCTGGAGGGAAATGCCGCGACGATGTGGACACGAAGCAGCAAATTGAGTTATGAGCGCGTTTGAAACGTTCTCGTTGGGGGAGGATTACGACATCTTGTATGCATCGTGTCCTACGCACACACCGTCGTCATGGTTTTAAAAAGGTATGTATCCACATGCTCCTGTTCAGCAAGCTGCATAAAATGCGGACGAAACGCCGCGTGGGTTGAACTTGGTAATCACTTCTGTCCCACATGTTTCTGATCCAAAATTCGACATACTGGGTGCAACATCTGCAATTTTGGGTATATTTGCCGATTCGACCCTTTTAGGTACAAATGGGGATATTCTTGTTTAGGATCGACTGTGTCATGAAAACCCTTTTGGAGTTTGATGTGACAGAGGTTTTTGAATGCTTGCGCTGTGATCCAGAAAAGGGATACATATCTTGATATTCTCGGCCCCAAATCAGGACCAAATTGACCCACCCGCATTCACTCTCGCAGAGAAAGTGGATATATGAGGTACCCCATGTGACGTGGAGGAAGTGGTAAACTTACACCAGATAGAGCGATTCGACAGCACATGCTTGCTGTTGTAGGTTTCAGCCACCAGACTGAAGGTCTGGCGTTGTCGGACTGTACCATTCTGGCAGAAAAGAAGCCCAGCCAAAGTTTTAGGCTATCTGCCTCCCGCAAAGTGCGTGCAAGGTTCGGCGTTGCATGCAGATGAATAAAGGACTGATCCTCTCAACTGTGGATTAGTCCTCTGGTGAGCTGTCTCGTTAATCTGAATGCCGATCGACTGGGCTTGGGACGTGCGGCCAAAACCAGTTCAACGATGAGAGCAACCGCTAAACTGCGAGTGAATCGGTGGTGGTTGTAGAATGATGGTGCAGCTCGCCGATTGTCGCCTACGTTTGCCCTTTTTTTTTCTGCGGTAATCAACCCGTGGCTGTCAGCGCTGCATGTGCAGCAGCCACGTTTACTGCACTTGACGGACGACTGCTTCTCGCAATCAGAGCAAATTTAGAAATAAGCACATCCAGTCTGGAGCCAGTTGTGCAGCAGAGAATGAGCGAAATTATGAGAATCCAGGAACCCAAACTACTGAACCGCTGAGCCCAAATCAGCGACTCCTGGAGATGGGTCTGGTTTTCTGCGCTGGATTTTTTTGAAATGACTGATTGAAATGGTAAATGACAAAACAGGTACAATATTCTGAACCATCGAAAGCACGAGTGCTCTGGAGTCGATTTGCCACATCGCAATGCATTTCACGCCCTATTGGTGCATCATCTAAACCTCCAGGTTCCTTTTGGCATCGATTGTCCAATCTACTCCATCATCGTAACGAAATGGGTCCAAGTAACCACGCTTGTGTGATTAAAAGAAAGTCCTTGCTGCATAATTGACGAGACGAGAAGAATGCTTAGAGTGGAGACATGCTTTTTGTATGTTCGTTTAGGTTTGTCAATACAGCACGGATCGCAGACGAATAGATAGTAGCTTCTGTGATCTGAGTATCAGAGCTGAGTCTTCACATGGCTACTCTTCAAGCACCAAGTAGATCGTGCAAATGACAATGCAGGACCGTACTTCATTTGAGAGAGTTTAAGCGAAATAACACAAGTGTGCCCCATACTTTGTATAAATACGACATCGCGTTGTTCGCTTTATCCGTACTCGATGGTTTCCAGCTATCGATACAAATCAGCAAGCTGAGTTACTGCGACTGAGATCCACGCTACCAATGCGATCACTGTTCAAACATGTTGTCGCTATTGTTGTCCTCTTCCTTGAAAAGTAGCGCCTCGAGTACCCACAGATCCTCTTCACTAAAATACTCGACTTCCGATTTCTCAAAGTAGTAATCAGACTGGAACTCAAGTGTGTCTTTATCTTGATGCTGTTGTAGTAAGCACTCGCTGAACCGGTGCAGTTCGCCATTGCGCTTTCGAGCACGTGGACCTTGACAGTGTTTGCTCGGATACCCGCAAGTGCTCCCTTTACTGCGGCACTGCACTTGACGAACGGTTGAAGTCTTTCAGGTCATTGTGTGTCAGGAGGTATTGGCGCAGCTGTAGAAAAAATGAAGCCACTCGGAACAAAAGTGTAGCTCGGAGCGATCGAATTGTGCACACACCTTCTTATCTTGTGACATTGCTGCTGTGTACTGCGTGGCAATGAATCATCTGATGCGTAAAACGATCCCACAGTGGTCCGAAAAAGTGCTACTTAGCGAGGCAATGCCGAATTGTTGGTGCCGCAGATTTAGCAGAGAATCGAGGTCGCGCGGTGCCCTGTCCTGCTTGTGAGAGCACCAAAGGTCGTTCAAATGGATGGTTTTCTGCATGATAATGATTCGGAACTTGACTCGCACCCCAAAATAACGGGAATAACAGACAGTCAAGTGGGGCAAATAGAATGGTTTGTACCCGTGTTTGACCCACTTGGCTGATGTCTCATCTGGCATCACAATGGCTCCCTAGAACGCAGATGAACGCAAGCCTTCGTCGTCAAATGGCTCAGTATTATATGAAGAGCATCTCGTGGACACTCAACAACACGAAGCAAGATGACACACTCTAACCAGTAGCCTGTCATGCTTGTCAAACTACGCTTTCGTGGATATGTCATTTCACTGTGCATTATTTTAGGTTATCTATCTTCTAAAGTGTTCGTGTGAGGCTGGTGTTGTGCAACTGGAAGTGTACATACATCTCTAATTGTCGTCTAATATGGTACAATTGCATGGAGGTAGCTTTTCTCACAATCAGACCTCTTTGTCTACACAGAGAACCGCAGCGAGGACGCGCAGATCGTCTTCGTCCAGATGGAGACGCATCAGCAGGTCAGAAGGCGATAGCTCTTCGCACTGCTGCTCCTCCTTCACGAACAGATCATACTGCCCGCTCAGCTGCTGCATGTATTCGTCAATCGGGAGCAGCTCCACCATCTCGGTCACTTCGCGACGACTCTCCAGGTTGCGCTGGTTCGAGTTGGCCTTGACGCGGTGGAACTCGCAGAAGCGGTGGAGCTGGTCGTTGCGTTTCAATGCGCGCGGGTTCTCGCACCGCTTGCTCGGGTAGCAGCATCGTGCTCGAGGGTTGGTGCTTTTTTCTTGGATCGTGTGCGCGGCCTCAAAGTACTGTTGGTCAGCCTGGACCGTTGGTCGTTGGTGGATGCAGGAAGAGCTGTTCATAGTTATGGTAGTAGTCGTTGTTGGACTGGGGACCTGTGTGTGAGGTAGGTTTGAGTATTGGAAGGTCAATTAAAATACTGAGTTCGTGTGACGCGTTGTGCTTTGGTCCGCCCTCACGATGAGTCACGCTCAAAACGCACGTCACGCAAAGGTAATTGCATTCGTAGAGACATATCACATCGTCATGCTAGCGAGAAGAACTACGAAATTACTTAAAGGGAGACAGAGTGAGCTGAATCTCCTCAGAAACTCGTGATAGCAAGAAAAAGTTGACTATGTTTCCACGTTAATTCACTGATTCACCACAGATGACTGATCAGCTCATCACTCCTAGGCGGACGATTACTCGTGTAGATGAAACGATCTCCTATGTTAATCACAAAGCAGAAACCTCTGTTTGTTTCAAAAGAATCGAATGGTGCACATGCATCCATTTTTCATTATTTTGATACAGTCCGGTTCATTTATTGGGAGTAGCTTTCTCGCGATATACGTGGCAAACTTCTCGTTTATATTTTCACAGCGTGACCTCTTCGTCACCCTCATCTACCGACAGCACAGCGGCCAACACGCGGAGATCGTCTTCGTCCAGATCGAGTCGCACCAGCAAATCCGACGGCGGCAGCTGATCTTCATAACCTTGCTCCTGCTGAATCAGCAACTCGTACTGCTCGTTCAGCTGCTGCATGTACTCGTCGATGGGAAGCTGTTCCACCATCTGATCCACCAGTCGTCGCCGCTGGAGCGCGCGCTGGTTCTTGTTTGCCTTGGCGCGATGGAATTGACAGAAGCGATGCAGGTTCCCGTCACGCTTGACGACGCGCGGGTTCATGCACGGCTTACTTGGGTAGCAGCACGTCGCCTGTGGGTTGGTGCTTTTCGTTTGGATTTCATGCGCGATGCTGAAGTACTGTTGAGTGGCTTGGGGGGTGCTAGGGTATTGGTAGACGTAAGGGTTCATGTTTGGGTTTGGTGGGTCGTTGGCTGGACCTGTTAGGTTGTGTTGCTTTGGTGTTCAAAGTGCAAATTGAGTTGTGAGGATGCAAAGCTTGGCTTTAGGTGCGGTGTCCGCGTTTGGATCTGCAACGGAAAGCATAAGAAGAGATTTCGCTGTTACATGATGTCAGATTGATATCCTATGATGTATCAAGTCTGACGAAGTGGCGTACTTGTGTATGTATGTCCTTTGTGATCTCATTTCGAGAATTCCAGGACCCTGTCTGAGATTAGACCCGCACCCCGATCTGAACGTTCCGCACACCCCAAAATAACGGGAATAACAGACAGTCAAGTGGGGCAAATAGAATGGTTTGTACCCGTGTTTGACCCACTTGGCTGATGTCTCATCTGGCATCACAATGGCTCCCTAGAACGCAGATGAACGCAAGCCTTCGTCGTCAAATGGCTCAGTATTATATGAAGAGCATCTCGTGGACACTCAACAACGCGAAGCAAGATGACACACTCTAACCAGTAGCCTGTCATGCTTGTCAAACTACGCTTTCGTGGATATGTCATTTCACTGTGCATTATTTTAGGTTATCTATCTTCTAAAGTGTTCGTGTGAGGCACTTGACTGAGCGTGAATGCATCCTTCCTTGGAAGTAGAACACACCCCTTGAATGGATGAACAAAATTCACCTTCTTGCTATGCGTGTGTTGATGTGTCTTGTTTGCGCATTTTGTTCATTCCTTCGTTGTTCGACCGAATGACTCTAGAACTCAGTTTGGTCGGTCGTAAGAAGGTCATAAATCCCAGTTTCTGGGTTTTCTGATCATAGCTGCTGTTCGTGCATTCGGGAGGAGTGTGCAATCTTCAGACTTGATATATCACAGGATATCAATCTGACATCGTATAACAGCAAACTCCTTCTTCTTCTGTGTGTCGGCAGAACTGGAATCCTAGAGAATTCCAGGAGGATATCCAGTTTCGGAGGCTGTGAAAGCACCCAATTTGAACCTTTCATACACCCAAAATAACGGAAACAGCAGAAATGAGTGGGTCAAATCGACATTTGGCCCACTTGGCTGTCCGCCCCGTCTATGTGCATCGTGGCTCTTCCAGGATATTTGGAATCCTGTGAGCACGACGCGGTCTAAATCAGTAGCACAGTGCGAAAGCGCATCGGTGCCACGTTGACCATGCGACGCAGGGGCGAACTGTGCTCCGACAATGCAGTGCGCACCGGACTCGGCAATGTGGACGAGCAAACGATCTCTGAACTCTTCTCGGCCTCCTCCCACTCTGGAACCAAACGATGCCAACGCCATCAAAAGGTGACATGGACTGGGGATCTTCGAATCATGTGTGTGATAAACATGTGAACGAATGTGTGTGTGCAAATGATATACTGTGGAGATTACACGCAATCGTGACCTCAGTTGTACGCTTTGGCATTGCTGCAAGCAAGCAGCGCTCCGCATCGAGAACGAGTACACGGTTTCTGACTCTTCTCGGTCAAAACTTCGGTGTCGCCGATTTCAACGAGCATGGACGAGGGGATACTTGAATCATGTGATTGGAGCATCGTAAGGTTAACAATGAGAGAATCTCATTACTATCTAGCGCTCACAACACAGTCACTAAATGCATATCATATCATCAGCGAATACGAGAGCACAGTACTAGATACTAGCAAACCAGCGACAACACTTTTGCAGTGCGAATGTTAATTTGCGTACACTGCATCTGGAGTGATCTTTTTTTATGAACGAGAATCCTCGAGCGATAGATTCTATAACAGATATATTATCATCTGTCGTGAATCATACCGATATGTCAAAGCAAAGCGGATCGGTTGAGTTGTCAAAGTCGATATCGATGTCACACAGGAACCCTTCTAGGACGCGTGCATCGGCTTCGTCGAGACCGAGGGACGAGATCACACAGGCGAACTTGTCTTGACCGTATGTGATTTGGAGTTGATGCTTCCATTTGCCGTTTTTGCGCCAGGTTCTGCTGTTTGCGTCTCTCGTCTTGGCGTCTCTGGTTTTCGTTGGCCCTCTTACGGTGAGCCACACAAAAGTGATACAACTCACCGTTGCGCTTCATGACTCGTGGGCTGTTGCAGAATTTACTCGGGTAGCAGCATCTCAAGTCGGGGTCTTCGCTTCGTTCTTGGATCAAGTGGACAAGCGTATTGATACGAGTGACCTCAAGGCTTGGCATCTTGCTTCAGTTAGTGCCAGCGAGGCTCTTGTTTCTTGAAGACCGTGCCAGAGTGTCGAACTTTGTAGAGCCAGGCAAGTTGGACAATGGAGCTGTTCGTCGACCTGGGCTAACGCAAAGAACTTTTCGTTCCCATTCAGCCGTCATGCAGGTGCATCTCCATTGCCTCGGTATTCATTCCGAGACAAGGTTGATGAGCTGGGTAGGTCATGCCGTGCATTCAGCGGGTCAACCGCGCTCTAGAGGAGTTGCACGCCGGCAGCTCTACCTCAGGAAACGTGTATCCGCTCTCATTGCGTGCGCGCAACGAAATAACAATGACACGCACAACGAAATTACTTCATGCGGCCCCAGTCTGTACGTCGCGTTTGTGGAGGTCACACCCAGCAAAATGAAATGCACACGCACATAAAGGTTGCTTTTCGTAACTTTGCAAAACGTTATGTACACTTCAAGTAATTACTATATAGTAGACTGAGTCTGAGTCTAATGGATATTCTGCGTCTGAGTCCTCGTGATGAGACGCATTGATAGCAGAAAAAGGAAAGCATGCACCAAAATGCACCACTTGCCGCCGCATGACTGCGTGGATTGAGAGCGCGTGTTAGAGAAGGAAACAGCACCAACAGCAAAAGAAACACATGGAGGTGTGCTAGGTGCTTGTAGAGCAGTCGTCGTATAACTGAGAGCATGGCACCCAAGAAGACGAAGAAGAAGAACGACGAGCTCGAGGAAGAGGCGCTCGCCGAGTGTCTCTCGCGCGGACTCGCGATCAAGGACTTCACCATGGAGAAAATGCTCAGTGCGTCTAGCTTCTCGTATATAGTGTTGCATATATGCATGCCAGTGTGTGTATTGTACTGAGCAGTGCGTGTTCATTATTGCGCAGAGCTCTGGATGGACGAAGACGGCGACGAGGACGAAGACGGCGAGGACGCGTTGGCAGACAAGCAGGAGCTCATTCAGAGTTTCAGCGTGCTTGGACCAGTCGTGGAGCAGGCAAAGGAGTGCGTGGTCGAGTTTAAGGAGATGGCGATCTCAGAGGTGAGAGCGGATTTGTAGTGCTCATTTTTGTGAGGTGTCGTTTTGACATGACCGTGCCCTTCTTGCTTTTGGTTACAGGCCAAACGTGCGATAGCGACAGCAAAGCGGCTGGCAGAGATTCCGCCGCTGCGTCGTCGCCGTTTGTTGCGCGAGCATGTCCGTGATGTGCTCCAAATGGATGCCGACACCCAAAAATATGGCTGCATCAAGCGCCGATTCCTCGAAGAGTACGAAGAAGCCACGAACGCTGATGCGGAATTGCAGTTTGGGTTGAAGAAGCGCAACAAGAGCAATGCGCCGTTGCTCTCGCGCTTTCGTGAAATGAAGGGCGAAGCAGACAAGGAGCAGCACGCTCGCATTCTCGCCGACATTGAACAGAAACGAAGAGAACGCATGAACCGCGACTTACAGGAAAAGCGCCGCATTCGTGAGCAAAAAGAGCAAGACGCAGCAGATCAACTAGTGTATCGTCGCCAGATGAATATGAAGTTTTGGAAGAAGGACAAAGCTTTAGCCGAGATCAAGCAAATCGGCAGTGAGCATGACGAACTCAGCCAGACACTTGCGGGGCCACCTCGACGTGACCCAAACGAAGATGAGAAAATGCAGTTCCATGTACTAGTGACACGGCGCGCTTCCCAGATGCAGCAACTCGCTGACTTGAACTCGCGTTTGGAGAAAATTGAAAAACGAGTGCAAATCACCGTGCGGTCGGAGGCTTCGTTCAGAGTTTTGCTCAAGTCGGCACAAGAAAGCGAAGCAAGGCTTGAGGACGTTGTCGGTGATATCGACAAGGGTCGCGCCAAACTGCCCGTGGTGATTGGTCGTGGCATCTTTCGGTCAGGAAACGCGAACGATGACTCCGCTGGTGGTGATCTCTCTCTACAAACCGTCACTGCTCCCAACACCGATCCCAATGCATTGCTCTCTCAAGTCACAATGGCGAGTAAGCTCGAGCTCTTGAAGAATGCTTCGGGTCCTGTCCGTGACCACTGCAAGAGAGCCAAAAACCTGGCGACAGATAAGTGGAAGTGGGGAGAGCACAAGGTGCTAGTGGAACAGGAATTTGAAGTCACCAAAACCCGACTTGCAGACGTCCGTGACCGATTTGTGGAGCAGCAAAAGTCAAATCTTCGCGCAGATCTAATGCACGCGATTATGAGATACCACGTAAGTCTCTCTCGCTGGGGGCTGTCGATATTGTTTGCTAACTTCGTGGAATTCGTTTTCGTAGCAAGGAGGAAATAAACTTCGCAAATGCATATTCCCGCTAAAGGGATACATTGAGTGGTGGCAGCGACGAGACTCGGCGAAAACATCCAGAGTGTGCTTTGCTGAGCACTTGGACGGGATGCATTTAGAGAAACCTTACATCAGCGGTCGACTAAAGGGAAGCTTTCGGTTTCCGAAGCGTTGTGGCTATCGGTTGCAGATAGTAATTCGTCTGAGTCGCATTGATAACTCGAGTGATGTCGAAGGCAATGGAACGGCCGGAGGTGCAAGTGTCGAGGAAAAGGAGGACAACAGTTCTAGCAGAGCGATCCAGAGTCTCAAATTTTTCATCGGAAGCGACTACGACTGTCTGCAGGAGTGTGTCTTTCGGGACCCGAGCGGGAAAGTAAGTAAATGCGGTTCTATTGCTGGACGGGAGTTGACATTGGTGCTGATACGGACATCAACTGAGGCGTACGCTTGACTGCAATGATGCACATAGATGCTGCGAACTGGTGAGCTCACTTTCGAGTATTTTGGTAGCAAAATGTGCTACTGTTTCGAGTTTAGTCTTCAGAGTGAACTTGGATGGAGAGAATCGAGTCACTTTGTCGTGAGTAATGTCGGCAAATACGAAGAGCGGATTGACGATTTCAGAGGCGAAGAACGACGGATTCAACTGGTTCAAAAAGAAAAGCATTTCGTGTCCGAGCTGGTGAAAACCATTCGATTGCAATCCAAGCAAACAAGCAGCGAGAGGTGTGCTGAACTGCTCAAAGAATTAGTCCAAGTTGAAAAGAGTCGCGCGAAAACTTGGGACTCGAAGCTTCTCCATGGTCATGAGCAGCGATTCAGTCGTGGGGAATACGCGAGAATGTTGCGCGTGGAGATCAAGAAGGAGGTTCGTTCATTTATATATCCCAAGTGTATTGCATCTCTCTATAATCAATTGTGCTCTGCTTGTTTGTTCAGGTTTCATATCAGATCGATCAAGACGTTGCAGCACGCAAAGCTTTGGGGCGAAATCATGCAGACGACAGCAGAATAGATTCAAAAGCAAGCATCGAGCCTGGATCCCTCACTGGCAGCGAACTTTCCCAGTAAGGATATGCCTACGTAGGCATTGCATTTTTAGTTGTGGTTGTTTGTGGGACTGAAGATCGTTGCTTTATGTTCGTAGGATGAAATTTCTATCGCGGAAGTTCGCTCTGGTTGAGCCACAAATGTTGAAGCCTAAGACTAGTCTCGGAGACTACTGCAGCTTCAAGTCTGCAACGGAAAACGGCCATCCACATATCGGGACCAATGTAGCAAGTATGGCAAAAGCGAAATCAAATCTGCTCCCCCAGTCAACATCTGATGGATCCTACCGGAAGGAGACGATGATCGTTGGGCTCCGATATGAATGGCGAGAAGGCAAATCCAAACTATGCATCATGCACAAGGTATGTCACCATTTTTGAGCATCAGCGTGACAATATTTGCCACGCTCAACGATCGCGTTTGTTAAATCCTGCAGTTGTGTGGCGTGTCACCCGTACATGATCGAAAAGGTGACACGGTCGAACTGAACGAGCTAGTCAAGGATGAGCGGTGTCACCTTGACAATGTCAATGCTGTATTTCTATCGAGCGCGTATGCGAAAGCAATACAAGTGAAACGAGATGAAGAGGCCAAAGCACGTGTCCTTGACACGAAAAAGGAGGAGCAGGTTCGGCAACTACAGAACGAGACGAGCAAGACGATTTTGGAGGAGCAGCAAGCTGCTCAGCGGGAACACGAGGAAGACGAGTGGTTCCGCAAGCAGAAAGAGCAGGATCTGGCGAGAAGGAAAATGAAGGCGCCTAGTGATGCCATTCGTCTTACGACATATAACGAAAGCATCTCGGCGCAGATTGATTTTCAAGTACAGAGAAGGAAGAATGCATTGATGCAAAAGAGTAACGCCGACTCTCTCGACATTAAAACCGACGGTATCGTGCATGAAGTCAAAGAAAAGTATGCGCAGCAATATCTTCAGCTGCTCTTTAGCTGCACGGTCACGATCAGCTTGTAACTTTGCAAGCTCTCTCTCATTCTCCGTCACTATCTCTTCAACAAGCTAATTCTCTTGCCGAATCCGAAAGTCGCGTTCTTTTCGATCTTTCTCCCGTTTGTCAGCAATGAGCTTTTCTTTCCGCTCCCACATTTTCTTTGCCAGTGCCAGTCGTCCATCCACATTCCCAACTTCGGCTTGCGATTCGTGGCCATTATCCTTGCGAGCATCGAGATGTGAAGAGCTGGGGATCAAAGCACGACATGGGTGTAAAATGCAAGCAATGCGGAAAGAAATGTCGAAGTCGTTTGATGAACCGGACCATATGCGTGGAGCAGATCCTACCCTGGATCACGATGTAGAAATCCATCGCGGCCACGATGCTGGTGGCCCAGCCCTGAAATTCAAAAGTGGAAAGCACTTGGAAAGCGTCGAGAATGAGCGTGTGCGCCTCGAGAAGGAAGCCCGTCTTATCCAGTTGTCAGATTCTGTTCTCTACGATCGAATGAATCCGGAAGCGATCGACAAGTTCAACTTTCGACATGGTTTTGATCGAAGTGTGGTGCTGGCTAACGTATCGGGGTCGGATCCACTATATCCACGTATTACTCAAGAGATCCACCACGCTTCCTTTCAAGGTAATGTTTTGTTCCACGGGCGGCTCAAGAATTTTCACTTTCGCATCAACCAGTTAAACGAGCTTCACGTTCGTTTCACGACACTACTCGCAGTTCAGGTGAGAGAAAGCGTGTTTACATATCAAGAATGGAGCTTTGGCTTTTCCACTGATGACTGACTCAAATTTGTGTATCATGTTCGTGCGTAGCGAGACTTTCTTGAGACCGTTCAAGTTGAGAATGAATTCGTGATGGAAAAATTGCCGCTGGTGGAGTATGATTACGCGCGAGCTGTTCGTCTCATTGAGGAGGATTTGGCGGCGTTCAAGAGACTGGAAGATGCGAAAAAGGAATTGTCAAGTGCGCAAAAAGAGCGAGAGGCGGGTATCCATTATTATTTTGTTTCGAAATCATTGGTCTCTAATATGAGGAATATCGGTTATTTGGATCAGGCTGCAAGTCGTGCTATCGAAGGTGTCGAGGAAGAAGCAGAGTTTGCAGAATTCCACGCCTCATCTCTCGTGAGAAGTAGCGACGAAATGACTCAAATCTGCGATCGGATGAATGAATACAAGGTCGTGAAAGAGAATATTGTCCTTGCCCAGAACGAACTGTGGAAAGCGGAAGACGAGAAAGCCAAAGCAGACGGGCTGATCAGCTATTTGAACTACAGAACTCCTGGCACCATCGTCAGGACAAAGTTCGGATTTGCGAAGGTCACGTACTACCGTCAAGAGGACAGCTGCATGGTGTTAAACTGTCTTGACTAGGAGGGAACGTTCTCTCTCCCAGTGCGCGAAGTGACTGCGTACGAATTGGTGTATCGAGAAGAAGAGCGTGTCGCCATGGCTTTCGAGGAGGAGACGATCCGCAAATTTTACCAACTTGAGAAAATCAAAGAGAACGCAGAGCTGAAGCGGATGAGCTTGGAAGAAAAGCTGATTCGCGACATCGTCGAATGGCGAGTGAAGAAAGAAGAAGAGGAGGTGATCGTACGACAAGTTTTGTCAAAGGAAGAGCTTGCTCTCCAGTTGCAATATCAGCTCTCGGAGAGAAAGGAATTATTCGAAGCTGCTGCTGTTGAGGCTAAGCAATTGCAGAAATTTGTGCGCGTGTCCCTCAAAAGGCGTGGTAAACCCACCCACCCTCACCAGAGTCGATTAGATCACATGCGTGTGGCGAGAGCGTGTGAGAAGCGAATAGCCATGGCGTTCATGGAAGACAAGCTAGCAAACACTGACAGAGAACTACGCGCCAAATTTGCACGAGAGCGAGATGCCATATATGTGTCTGAGCTGTCCGAAGACGTTCTAAGCGAGCTTCTTGGAAGTGTCATGGAAGAACTGTGTGCGGAAAGTGTCAAGGACGGATTGTGCGTTTCAAAAGAACTCCAGAAAGTTTCAACAACGCAATTATTCCGTCCGAAACGCTGAAGCAAGTGTTTGTACACACTCACCTGGAGTTTGATCGTCTCTGGTTTGCCCGGAAGAAAAAGTATGAGCTCCTGCACTCGACGTGGCAACAAGAAATGGTGAAACTGGGTATTCTAAAGAAAGAAATTGCGCGACGTGAAGAGATTCGTCGGCTTGAGAAAGAAGAGCGAATTCGTCTCGAAAATCAAAGAAAGGAAATGCTTGCGGAGGAGCGATTTTGCCGCAAATTTTACCTGGAAGAAACAGTTCTTTACATGCAGGAGCGCAAGGCCATGGCGAACGCAGAGATGGAGATGCGCGAGTATATTTGCCAGCTTGAGATCGAAGCAATGAAGACCAAGTACGCGAAAGTGGTGGAAGATCGGAATCACACCAATGATAGGGCTGCTCGGCGACTTGAAATCAAGTTGGGCAAAAATGAAAAGCATCGCCTTCACCGCGAATGGACTCATATCAAGGAGGAAGACGAACTTGCAACTCAGATTCGAGAACGAGAGCTTGCTATCGCTCAGGCTGAAGCACTCGAGCGACAGTTTGACAAGTACCTTGTACAACAAGCTATTGATGGGAAAGTGGCTGCGGAATTAGAAGCAAGTCGTCTGGCAGAGCGCGTGCGTGAGGCGCAACGAGTCGCTGCAGAAAGCGAGCAGCATTTGAAGCGAAACTCGTGCAAGAAAGGATGATAGCGAGAGTGGAGATGTTTCACACGCTCTCAAAAGTGGAGCTGCTCTGGATGGAGAAGGTGGAGAGAGCAACGTACTGAGTCCAAAAGCTTGTGCCACTGGAAGCCAACTTACGCCAACTAGAGCCCGAGCTCAAGAGAATTATGGAGGAACGAGAACATGTTGTCGCTGATGCAAAAATGAAGCGTGAACATGCACAAGCTTGCCAAAAACGGCTCAAGGAAGCAAACGATGCGCTTGAACAAGCAGTCAAGAAGGAAGACATAATTGCGAGAGCTTACAAGAAGATCCATTTCATCACAGCAACGATGGACTCGGAAGTCATCCATGGGCGGCCTCAACGTTTCAAGACAGTGTACTTGCGTGAGCAACTGCACCAGATATTTCTTGTTATTGACAGAATCAATCATCCAGAAAGCGATTGTGCAGTGCAGTGAGCGTGAAGTGGTTCGATTAGAGCAAAAGTTGAGAGATTTGCATCAAGAACGAGTCGTCAAGAGTAAAGAAGTGAGTCGTCTCAAGAGAAAGCATCGCCGCGCTTTCCACTACAATCTGAAAAGATCAGAGCTTGGCAAGTTGATGTTTGGTGGGACGCAACGACGATTGCTGAAAGAGAAGTTCCAGCAGTGGGTGAAACTGTGGTCCCAGCGTGTCATGGTGCGCTCCTCTTTTGAACTCAAGCACAGTCTCCTTCTCCAGCAACAGCAGATTCAGAGGAGCACCAGACTAGCCAGCAAGAAAGTGGCTGAAGAACTCGGTGCGAAACTGTCCATCTTGCACGACCATCAAAAGCGCCGTGTGCAATGTCGACTCTGCAAGCGCGAGTATTCCGAGGAACAAAATAATCGGTATGCGTGCCTATATCACCCTGGGTCGTACGAGTTAGCGTGTGTGAGCTCGTGCCCAACCCGAAGAACCGATCCGAATGGGTTGACGATGTCGGTGTCGGCATCGTGCATGATACATCGTGCGAAAAGATGGCTTTGCTGTGATGAAACAGACGAAGGTCGATATGGCAGCAATGGGTATGCGCGACGCTATCACATGCCAGTCCGCTCGAATCCAGCGCTGGACAAGTTAGTGACAAAGAAAAACGAGAAAGAACAACATTTGCTGGAGCAAATCGATCAGCAATTGCTGGAGTTAAAGGAGCGCAATATAGTTGGAAAAATGAAGGTGGCTACGAAATCAGTCATCGCCAAGATTGAGCGAGAGCTGGCCGAGAAGAGAACCATCGCGGCCAAGTACCACAGCCTGGATCGTCGATAATGAGTTTGTTTGTGGGTATGGTATGAGCGCAGTCTCTCCGTCTTAACTCGCATTTGCTTGATGAAAGAGATCGAGGGGATAGTCTCTGGAGACGCCGCAATCATCCGCCAGCTGATCGACATGATTGGTCTGGTGAGCCACTTCTGACGCAGTTTTCTTCCCAGCACTGCCGAGAAAGTTGGTGCAGTGAGTAAATACGTTATGCTTTGGTGATGGCGAGTGTGGACTGGTGACTGAAGCTTTTCTGGTATTCGGACTAGAAGCGCCGGGAAGCACCAACTCGTTTGGATGGCGGAGCGAGTAATCCGTCACTACCTGGACGATTTTCGCTGTACCCTCTGGCTTCATAGCGGGCCGAAGCGTCATCTTGCGCCATAAATCTCCAAAGTTGCGATGCGCCGCGCTGCCTTCGTATCCACGCAAGAACGGATGAGAAAGTGCCTGAGTCGCTGTGAATCTGGAATTCGGGTCGCGCCGAATCAATCCCTTCATGAAATCACGGCACTCGGGGGTAAACCGGTTCGGCATTGGCGGTAATGGGTCGGTGCAAATGGCTTCTTCGAGTCCGAAAAAGCCATCGTCAACAGCAAAGGGATAAGCACCAGTGGCTAATGCAAACAACGAGACCCCGAGGGACCAGATGTCACTGACATACGAATAGCTTTTTCCAGTGATTCGTTCGGGAGCCATGTACATCATGGTGTCTTCAAACTCGGAGGTTGGTTGCCGACTTGGACAACGTGCCCGCGAGACCGAAGTCGGCGACCTGGGTACAAACAAAAAACGCGGTGAAAGGTGAAAAATTTGGCTCAGTGTCAAAGGAATGCATACTGGGTTCGTACCTTGAAGTCACCCTTGCGATTGAGCAAGATGTTGGCTGGTTTGATATCACGTGAATCATTCTAGACACAGCAGAAGAGACGGCCGTGGTATTTATCATGCCTGACGAAATAGCAGAGAAACAAGATTTCAAGTGTCACCAACTCTCTCACCGCTGGTTGTGCATGTGCTCGAGCGCAGTGAGACAACAAAACGCAGCATGACGAACGACTGGTTCCGGGATCGAGATGCTGCAGACCAGATCTTGAAGACTCCCCATATCCATGAATTCCATCACAATCGAAACGGCGCATTTTGCTGGTGTCAGGTACGCTCCATAGAAGGAGACTTGGTATGGGCACACTGTCGGCTTTGCGTTTGCTGAAAACAAACTGCCAAACCCACCGCCGCTGCCTCGAGTTGTCGAATGTGGGGTGGCACCAAGCGAAACGAGGTTCTCGTGTAACGCGTGGAGTTCGTGCTTGACCACGTGACGTTCTTCCTCCTTGTAGACGAGCACTTCCTACACGGCGACCAATTTGAGCTCAGGGAGGTAAATCGACAAGTGCACAGTGCCACCCGCCCCTTTTCCAAGCCGCTTGACTTTTTGGTCCGTTTACCCAGCTCCAAACAAGAGAAACTGTACGTGAGGCTGTGGAAGTTGTGATATTTACCTGCTGAGATCCAAGGAGAGCTTCCCAGAGATCGTCAATGAAGTTTGTCGGAAGCAGCGTCCAGTCAGGCTCGAGAAAGCTCAGGTTGCGAATGCACTCCAAAGCGTAGAGCTGACACGCGCGCAATGAGGCACTTGGCAAGTCGTAGGCGAGCTTGAGCAGCAGCGAGATCGCGTGCATCTCGTTCATCTCCTTGGCAATGTTGGCGTCGATACTCGCATGGCAAATCGAAACCACTGGGTTCAAGCACGTGAGAAATTGTCAATAAAGAGAGTTAGCCAAGAGCGATCGTCGACACAGAAATGGTTGAAAGCTGGTTGCGTACACGTCAATGTGAGTGAATCGTGGACTTCATGCTCAATCCATCTAAGCCACACACAAATGTCCAGGATCCAACGCCAGTCAAAATGCAAATCTCAACCACTCCTCTCTGTACCAAAAATCCAGCAAACTTGAACGGACGTGGCGCCAAACACTTTGGATTCCCGCCAGGCGTTGCCCAGAGTCGTTTGCTCTTCCGAGATGCGCGCCAAATGGTCCACTGCAGCGGAATCGGCCACAGACAGATGATCTCTTAGTCGAGATTCAATGATCCTTGTCGTGTCCATTGCGCGATGCGTCATACATCAGACAACAGAGAAAAAAACATATGCAGTGTGGTCACGCCATCTGCGCGCTGGAACAGCTCGCGGTCCTCCGCGTCCACGAGGCGCATCGCGATCTGCGCCAGCGCATTGTGCATGGCGTCGCCCGAGTTCCCGTGGCGGAACGTCTCGAGATGCGAAGCGATCGGCACATCCAGCCGCACTCTCCGCGTCATAATGGTCGTTTGGCACTTGGTACCATTGCGATACTTTGGTATCAAATGGGAGCTGATTTGGATCTTGAAAGGGTATATAAAAGCAGCTGAATGCAGTCCACGAAGTCAAACTAGGGACAGCTTTCGATTTAATCACGAAATGAATCGCATTGAGGATAGGGTTGTCCAAAATAGAACCATCAAAATGCATCTCACAAGGAACAGATCCTCTCTTTATTCGGGACGCATTTGTCCCGAATTCTACTATCGGACCAGTACGAGTACACCTCTTCGTGCTGTGTTGCGGCTTTTTATTTTCTTTCCGCAGACACAAAGGCATCCGATCAAAATTCTTCCGACGCGCTTTCCATATTGAACGAGCGCGTCCTCTCTTGTGTGGCCGCTATTAGTGTGGATGCGATTGCGCGTATATGGAGGTGCTGCGCGTGAACTTCAAGAGCCCCGAGGCGCTGGCGATGGCGTCCACCAACGGCGGCACGATCGCTTCAACAACCAATGGCACTGACGACGCGTCGATGTGGTCTCGTCTGTTCCGCCACTTTACGCTCCAGACGCCGCTCTTGAACCGATTGCTGGTAACATTTTCGTTTTGCGTTTGTATGTGATACTCTGTTGGTGCTAGTGCTGTGGTTACATGCTTGTGTATATGTGTGTATGTGTGTGCATTCATTTTGTAGCCAAAATTGAAATCTGGGCGGTTGATGCTGGAAGTGGGCGATCCTGCCGTGTGGAAGCAGTTTGACATCGTGCTCGCGGGCTCGAGTGTGGCGGATCTGGGGCTCTACTACTACAATCTGAACAAGCACGACGCGCCGCCGCTTGGCTGCGTCCACTTGCACAGTGCGCATATCGACGTGCTAGAGGAAGTGGTGATGGTCGTGACGACCGACAAGACGTGGTTTCTCTGCGCAGAGCATGCGCGAGAGGCAAATGATTGGGCTGAGGCGATCTGCGGCGCGATTGAGAGAGTGAGCCAAGGAGTATTGCTGGAGGGACGGAGCGCAGCGCGACGAAGGTTGTCCAGTACGGTCTCAGCAGTGACCTTGAGGGAGATCCAATCCCGAGAACCACGTGCCCGCATGGACGAGTTCCTGGAGGTTTTCGTCAAGTCCAACAGCGAAGATGTGCGCATCCAAGCGATGAAAGGCGCGCTGTCGTGGTCATGCATGCGGAACCTCGCATGGAAGCTCTGGCTGGACTACTTGCCGCTGGACGTGCCATTCAAGGATTGGATCCCAACTGCGAGGGAGAAGCGGCAGAAATATTCTGCGTTGTGCAAACGCCACGACATTTTCAGCGAGTCTTTGTGTGGAGCTGAAACGTGCGAGGTACGCTGGTTTGAATTCTTCTGATGTTGTCAACGATATTTGCAACGTCAGGCTGACTAACTCGTATTGGTTGCATAGGACTTTATCCATGCTTGCGAGGCGACCGAAGATGCTCTGCTTTACGACATCTACAAGGATGTTCGACGAACGCGCGGATCGATGCCGTACTTTCGAGACCCTGTCGTGCAGTGCATGCTCATTCGGATTCTGTACACGTACTCGAACGCCCACCCCGAGGTTTCCTACAATCAGGTAATTGATATACGTTCTCTTGCTAATCGTCTGCAATGGCATTGTGTTGAACTAAGTTGGTCTTCTTCCCTTTTGTAGGGCATGGGGGAGCTCCTAGCAACCATTGCCTACCTTCTCTATATCGAACAGTGGCCATCGCAGAAGTCGTCCAAAGACGATGTGGATATGTCCGCGAGCATCTCGTCGGCGTCATCCTTTGAGAAAGTGCACAACGAGGCAGAAAGCGACTCGGACGATGGCTCGTACGTGTACGTCGAGAGCTTCATCGATATCCACCCCGATGGCTCGTACTTGGATCGAGACACGTTTCTCCGCATGAGTCCGTTTGCTGGTGGTGCAGCGCAGTACTCAGAGTATGCATTTGCATTGCTATATAGTGCACAAGGATTTGTTCTCTGAGTACTATTTGTCTCTCTTGTAGATGTTGTCGAGACGCTGTGGAGGAGATTATCCGCGAGATGACGAGTGGCGAGTTTCTGGAGCACGATGCGTATCTGTTGCTGGAGGAAGTGATGATTCGGATGGCGGGTGCGTACTGCCCCGAAGCACCGCCACCACCGTCGTCTCGAAAGACTTCCAGTAGCAAAAAAGCAAACGCTGCATCGTCACCAACATCGATTACTTCGTACGTCGTGGGCCATGAAGACTCGACCGCGGCATCTCCGCTGTACGATCAAATGAACAGCATCCACAACCACATTCTACGTCGCTGTGACCCGCCGACGGCGCGGCATCTGTCACATTTGGGGATCGAGCCGCAAATGTTTTCGCTCCGGTGGGTGCGCGTGCTGATGTCGCGGGAGTTTGAGATGGCGCAGGTGTGGCAAGTCTGGGACGCGATCTTCAGTGTCACGCCCTGTGACTTCTCGTTCATCAATCTCCTCTGTGTGGCTGCCGTTCGAGAATTCCGAGACGAGATTTTGGCTGTTGAGGATGCGACGAGCGTGCTGCTGTGCTTTCGCGATCTCTCGGATCGCATCGACGCCGATCGGTTGGTCGACAATGCGCGGGAATTGTACGAAGCGATGCTGCTCGCGGCCGCAGTCGAGACATCCAACGGGTTACCATAACAACGAGTCGAATGCACAGTTGATCCAGATCAACGGCAGGTGCTGTGGGTAATCGGCACTGGTGGCAGAATTGGATCGCCTTTATATTTATGTATTCACTGCAAAGCCCAAGTCACACTCATTTTACCATCAGCAATGTAAGATCTCTTCAAGCGCATTTGTTCGTGTTCTTATGCTCTGTGTGTCACAACAACGCAATGCTGCGAGTCTTTTCTATTTCTTCTTGCTGCCTTTACTCTTTCGAACGCCCGCGGGCTTGCGACCGAGCAGGTTATGCTGTTCTTTGCCCTGGAACGCTGGTCGCTTCTTCGTCAATGCCGCGGTCGACGCCCGCGTCGGCTGCTTCCACTCGGTGCGAGGCAGATCCGTACGCACTTCAATCATCTTTTCCTCGTCTGGGATCATGTTCTTGTGCGCAGACTGCATATACAACAATAAACAACAGAGTTAGACCAGAAAGAGATCTATACAATGACGGAATGAGCCAGTGTCGACGCGTACGAAACCGGTGCGGAACGTGATCATGCTCTCGAGTTTCTTGCGGTTGTAGAACGTGCCCTTGACGTCGACCAAGTAGAACGCGCGGTGGTTCGCGACTTTCATGATGATGTTGTTGGTCATGTTTGGGTTCGCTGACACGTACGCCGCTGGGACATCGAATGGTTTCGCAAAGTCCTGATGGGGACATGTAACAAGACAATCAGCATTTTGCATATGGATAGGAATCGTTGCCATGAATTGAGGAACGTACCCCGAAGAACTTGTGCGTCGTGATGCGCAACTTGTCGCCGCCACTGACAACCGAGATTCGCGCCACCGCTCGCTATATAAACAAAGCAGATGGATCAGAATTAAGTAGAGAGACAACAAATACGAACACACTTTTGGTTCGTACGCGAGCGTGGAAGCCGATGAGGAACGCGAGCAGGATACTCGAGCCAAAGCCCAGCGTCGAGCCGAAATCGTTCGTGATCCACGACAGCGGCGTGGGTTCGCCCACAGAGAGAGGAAGCACTGCAAACAAATCACACACATGAGGTCAGTTGCGATCGAATAAACGAGTGTTGGCGCCAGAGGATGCAATGCACATACTCTCTGCAAGACTCTCTTCGTAGCCCTTCAGCCACGACCAAAACGCGATCTGTACACAAATAATAGTAAGCATAGCTGCAGTTAGCATTGCGGGCATTTAGCGCACACGAATACATATAGAGACGACACGTACGTGCGCCAACGACCCAGCAGACAGGATGCCAAAGTAGCTCTGTGGTCAAATACGCACGGCATAATCATACGAGGATATTGTCATCAGCGTCAGCAACAATGGAGTCAAGGGTATCGTTTGAATCGCACCTTGCGCGGGTATTCGTAGAGCAGGTCGCCATTCTTCTTGTCGCCCTGTTCCGGTTGGTTCTTGAGCACCGAGTCCCAGAGCTTCTCGTTCGTCAATGGCGCATCGTCCTCCCTCTCGCTGTCGCTCTTCGCGTCTGGAGCTCTATTGCAATGCAATGCGACCGGAATCAGAATTAACGAGAAAAGCGATTTGGCAAAAATGGACAACACCATTGACATTCCAATGGCACGTACTTTGAGCTGAAGCTTCGCCAGAGCGGCATCTGCAGCTCCGCAGCAGCGAACCGCGCACTGCGGCTTCTCCCAATAGTAGCCGCGCGCATGCTGGCACCCGCCATGCGCTGTAGCGTCAGGAGCTGCACACCCGAGCGCACAAGCATCACCATCTTCGCGTCTTCTGCTCCAGTCCTAATGGTAGTGTGTCTATGACACATCGAATGGAAGTCGCGCGAAGGTACGCTAAACAAACTACGCGTCACTCTCGTGCAACATATGAGTGTGGGGTCGCACGAATGGCGCTTGACAGAGTATAGTCACCTTCTTGCAACATTTGGTTTTGGCAACATTCACACTGACATGGATGCTGTTGCCAATATGCGGCGGCCGCGCGAAGTGCCCGTCGACAAGCCCTGGGCCGTGCAGACCTATGTGTACGTCTGCCTATATGTACAATACCAACGCAAATGCTCTTACAGCTTCTGCCTGAGTGCTCTGTCGCCCCTGTATGCTGTAGCCCAGAGGCGCTGCTGCGGCAGGACGACCAGAGCTCTTCCACACGGCGACGATGGCTGCCAACAGAACGCCAGCCAGGTACATCCAAGCATTTGCTATCGAACCCGTCGCGAAGTGCAAAGAAAGCGGTGAACACGTAAGAACTTGTGCAAGAAGCATCTATATGTTTTGTTTGAGCAATGCATTGACTCTCTATGTCGCTCTATTTGGTTTGTGGACGCATTGAAGAGTGGAACCTGCGATTGAATACTGCTCCGAGAACCAGGTGAAGCAACTGCAAGCAGTCGAAGACGAGGTGCTGAATCGCCGTATATCCGCATGTCTTACATATAATGAGCGTTTGGTAACTCACTGTTGTGTCACTGCTATTGGTGGTGTAGGTGGTGTATCTGGAGTGCGAGGTACCTACGCAATTCACATTTCAAGTTGACTTTCGTGTGCCATCACTGAGCTCCTTGTATGGGCACAGATGGAGAAGTTTGTGCAGGAGTTTTACGTCGCAGCAGCGACATTTTCCACTCAATCGTCGGCCCAGCAAGCGTACGATGTTTTTGTTCGCTTGCTCCTTTATCATTTTCATTTGATTATGTTGAACGCGTATAACCTAACTGATGATGATTCCTTGATGGGTCTAGGCTTCTGAGAACGCTGCTTGGAAAATAACCGAGAATGGACTAGGAGCGTATCACAAAAAGGAAGAAATCATTGTTGCGTCGTTTTTTAGCTATGTACATCTATATATTGGCTAATAACATTATTCAGGAGGTCCACAGAAGCTATTCACGCGGGCAAACTGCAGCACTCTTCGCCTACAGCCACGTGTTTCTCATAGTTTTGCGCGACTACGTTCTCTTCTCTTCGTACGCCTTCTATCTCCAGCAGCCGCTTCCAGTGGCCCCAACGGACATAATTATCCACACCAGCTCTCGTTCTCGAAATTTTTCACAGCACCGCGCACTGACGCAAATCTTTGGTGAGCAATAGCAAAAATGCGTTTTTGTTCGTGCATCGCGTTCTTCCTTGTCGTACAAACCGAGTTTCTCCTGTGCCTCGGTATCTTTGCTTTCCCTTGCAAAAAGAATCGGATTCTTCAGAAAATATCTGGCGGACGCGGTGGCATGAACGAGCTGTGGTTTCGTGGCTCATTCTGCTGCACGACGTACTGCAGTCGATAGTTCGTGAGTCGCAGCTGCTTGACTTGGCTCTGTAACTCGTCAATCACGAGCTGCTGGTCCTGGATCTGCAGCTTGTACGTCTCGACCTCGGACGCCACTTCGCGCAGACTCTGGTTCTCGTGCTCGAGCGCATGCATGCGCGCGTGCATCATCTGCATCTCCTGCTGCCATGTGTGCATCTGCTGCTCCTGCTCCTTCATGCGCCGCTCATACTCGTGCCGCATCTGTTGGAGCTCTAACTGTTGCTGATATTGCTGTTGATGCTGGTGATGGAGATGGCTTTCCTGGTTGCCGTCCCGGGCATCAGACGCGCCTTTCTCCTGCAACTTGAGCGCGTTCAAGCGCTCGATCGTGGCGTCCACGTCCATCGTGCAGACGGGAATGGAAGGCGCAGCAAGGCACTCGATGTCTCTCAGACGCAGATACACACGCAGAGGCACTGGAAGTCCGCTGTCAATCGGGTCAATCGCAGCGATGGCGCTGCTGTCCTTTCCGGCTCAAGAGGAGCTCGCATGCAGCAGGTCTGGGCGGGCTTTCCGACGCTATTTCCGTCAGGGAGTTGGTTTGCGTTGCAGCATTCGAGCTGTATTAACCCTCTATTGAGCAACTTCTACACAACAAGCTGCTTAATTAGGGTACTTTGGGTGCACTCAAGTAGCAACTGTCGTAGTTGTTAGATCAGTACAGTAGACGACATAAACAATGGAAAGAAATCCAGATGCTCACAGAAATGGATGTTCATTGGCTGAAATAATAGTGGAAGAGGCATGCGAGAGGTTGGAAATTGTGGAAAAGGGGTAGGTTTGTAGAATGTTGTTTACGCGTGAAATACGAGACCATCACTCTTTCGCGCCAAGTGGCTACATTTCAAACTCTGCAAAGAGCTCAGGTCGAATGAGCGAATAATAACTGTCGTGTTTTATTACATTATGCTGCTGCTTTTGTGCTTCTCTATTGCCTGCATCGATCTCTAATTTACACCCCTTGCTCTTGATATAAATCCTGTCTCTCGTGGGTAGCTTTACGTACCTTGATTGCCGTAGTCCTCAGACGACAAAACACCGGTATTTCGGGAGGTTGTCACTGCTGGAGGACGGTTGCATCATTGGCAGCAACTGCACTGCATCCGACTCCACCATCATGCCGTCACCTAGCTCACAGTCGTCGCTCTCGAAGCTGCATGTCTTGCACAAGCTGCTTGCGCTGCCGCGTCGTTCCGTCGCACCGGCTTTGGACATTTGCTTCTCGATCTCTTTCTTCGTGTAGACGACGAAAAATCCCATGGTCGCGATCGTGCACACGATCCCAACAACGAACATGGTCGTCTGGGTATCCGAGGAGGAGGGTGACGCTGCCTTCCCCACCGCGCCACTGGCTGATCCTGCACTTGAGTTGGACAGCATCTCTTGGGTCTGGTGTCCAATCTGTGTCAACACTATCGTGAACGGGAACGCAGTCACGACCGACGAGACCACGAAGCGGTACGTTGACACGTCGGTTATCGCGAGGCCGTACGACTTGACTGCGTGCGGGAGACTCGAGAGCTGCACGAGGAACAACGGCTTCCAGCTATCGCTCTGCAAAATCTTGGACACTGCAGCGTACGTCGGAAAATTACTCGCCAAGTACCCACCCACTTTGTCTCTTCCGATTTTCTTGCCCAGAGCGAATGCGATCAATGCGCCACCTGTTTTCCCGATCGTGTTGAGGATGATCCCGTAGTAAATGCCAAAGACCGAGCCTCCAACGAGCTCAAACATGGACGCCGGGAGGCACAACGGGATCAGAAGCCAGTACACGAGCGGGAACACGATAGCACCAGCGACGCGGTTCTGTTCAATCCACACAGTCAACTCGTTCGAATACTCTTTGAGTGGCAGCGCCGCCGCGACACGGTACAGCACGTAGCTGCTCGCGATGAAGAGCACGCCAAGCTTCGTCCAGCGCACGAATTTGCTGGCGAGGGAGCTCTGATTGCGCGCATTGGTTATCGTGTATATGGTGCTGGGAAGCTGCGGCAATTGGACCTGCTCAAACTTCATCTCTCGTACCTCGAACGCTGGAGCTGGGGACTTGACTTGTAGCGCTGGCGGCTGGCGTTGCAGCACCCGAATGCCGTTCTGAGTCACTGGAAACGTAAAGACAAGCGAGCGCGACTCGCTCACTTGCCAGAGGCGCGAGGGAGTAAGAATGAGTGGATCATCCCCCGGGAGTTTGTTTATAGGAAATGCTGCGATTACGCCAAGCTCTGGCTTTGCTGATGACTCCTCCTCCGCTCTGAGACAAACAGTGCAGTGCTGGAATGGAAAAATCAACTGCTATGAAAAGAAGCATGACCGAATCTATAAATGCTTATGTGGATCTTCTCTCTCTCTCTCTATAAATGCAAAGGAATATGGCGTGTTCTGGTTATTATGATTAAATAATGTTCCTTCAAGCTGATAACGGGGCAGTTGCGAGAACTCATGATGATGCATCGTTCTGACGAGTAATCGAATGTATCTATGCAGGTGCGTCTTCTCTAGTTCAAGGCGTCAGTTAAACGGCGTTGCTGTTGCTGTAGTGCATGCTCCCCGTGCGCGTCTTGGACAGTCCACTGGTCTCGGAATGCAGCGCAACAGATGGCTCGGACGCGTCGCCAATGTGCAGCAGGTACTCTTCCTCGCTGCCGCTACGGCACTCGCGCTTGTGCAGCTCCTGGAGCTCTCGCCGCGTGTACACGACGAGCAGCGCCATGGCGAACGCCGTGAGCACACCGCCAGCCGCGAGCATCGCAAACTTGCCCGAGTTGGCGGCGGTCTCGCCCGAGATGATGGCCGCGAGGTCGCTCGCCTGGTCGCCGATGTACGCCCAGAGCAGCGCGTGCGGCACCGTGCCGACAGCCGACGACACCGCGAACCGCAAAGGCGACACCTTGGTGATCGCCAACGCGTAGCATTTCACGATATTCGGGATGCTCGCGAGCTGGAAGAGCACGAGCGGCTTCCAGGACGCGCTGTTGAACACCTGCGAGAGCGCGCGGAACGTAGGGTACTTGTGGTTCAAGTAGCCGCCGATCACGTCCTTGCCCAGGCGTCTGCCCAGCAGGAACGCCAACAGCGAGCCGCCCGTCTTGCCGATCAGGATCACGACGACACCACACAGGATCCCGAAGAGCGACCCGGCGATGGCCTCGAGCAGCGTCGAAGGGATGCACACGGGGATCGCGGCCCAGAACAACAGCACGACGGCGAACGGGCCCAGCACCGTGTGCGCCTTGACCCACGCCGACAGCGTCAGCAGGGACGTCTTGATCGGCAGCAGCGAGAGCGTCACGAGTGCCATGACCACCACGGCGCCAACCAGCGCCGCCTTCGCGACCGCGAGCGGCGAGCGGCACCACGACGGCAGGTTCCTTCTCGTCAATGCGGAGGCATCGCGCCGAGGGGAGAGCACGGGCAGCTCCATGGCGCGACTGGCGTCGTGCGCCAACACGTCACTCGCGACGGCGCTCATCATGGTAGCTCTGTTGTATGACTGGGGACTGCTCTCCTGCCCTGTGCTTCTCTCTCTCTCTCTCTCTCTCTCTCTCTCGACTTCGCTCCCTTCTTCTCAATGACCCACTCTCTATTTGGCTGGTCTCTAACCCCCTCCCCATAGAAAAACACCCATATGGATGGGTATGAGACAGAGAGCTATGATTATGCACGTTTCTCTCGCTTATGCATCCATCCATTCATTTATCTTTATTATGGACGCATAATCGACGTTATGACGCCTTAGTGATGAGTAACACGGGCTCGAGCGCGGCGCGCCCGACCCAGAGCAGCGCGGCATCCTCGCGCGTGAGCACGTACGCGTCGTCGCGGTCCTCGAAGCCCACGGCCCGAAGGAACTCGAGCGCCTCGGGGAACAACGCCACGTGCGCGCCAAAGAGCTTGTTGCTCTTGCGGATCGACTTGAACTTGGGCTCCGTCGGGTGCTGCATGACGTTGAGCAGGATCTTGTCGAGCAACGAGACCGCCTTGGCCACGTTCTCGCGGCCGTGACGCTGGCAAAGCGCGCGGACTGAGCCCACGATCTGCTGCTCACGTTCGCCTACAGAGCCATAAACACACAGGTTGCATCAGTACTCCGACCTGCCTGAGGAAACCATGTAAACGTACTTGGCTCATAGCCTGAAATCTCGCTTCCGACGATGTTGGAGGCATCTGTCATCTCGACGTCAGTATCATCGACGGCGGAAGCACGAGGGGACGACGACTTAACCTCAGTCACGCTGTCACTTGCAGACGGAGCTGCTGGCGTGGGGTCCATGTCATGTGACAACTGAGACCGTGTCGTCTCCTCGTGTGATTGCCGGTCTTCTGAGACTGGCACACACGCTGGAGTGACAGGCGTGTCTGGAGTTGATGCTACTGGCGATGTTTCTGTCGAGTCATTAGGCTCTGGCGTGGGCTTTACCGTGACGCCACCATTGTCAGGTAAAGCAGCAACATCACGAAATGATTCTTCCTTAGTCACCGCTTGCTGCTGCCGACTTAAAAGCAATCGACTCGTAGACGTCCCACCTCCAAGCCTGTGTCCAGTTGACCTCGCACTCTTGTCGTCATCGTCGTTGTCGTCAATTCTGGCGAAGCCAGAACCACTGCCGACTGTGGCGCCGCCGGCGTTTGTCCAGTCGAGCGCGGCGCATTCCTTCTCGACTTGGGACATCAGCGTGAAGAACTTGGCGTCGTGTTCCGAGTACACGTTGTGCGTCAGTTCATGAAACAAAACTTTCTTGATGCTGTGAAGGCACAAAGTCACGCACGAAAAAGGTGGTTAGAGTGAGGCTGCTTCTAAAGGATATGGCATCAAATGCAAAGTAACGTACTTTAAATACTTGCGGAAGCCCAGCAGATCGTCCGTTCGGAGCCGTAACAAGATCTTCTGACCTTTGTTCTGGTTCAGACCAAGTACACACACAGGATCGACGCCGACTTTGCCATCCGGGTACATCTCGGCCAGCGTCCCGACCGTCCACTTGTGCTTTGCCATGACAGCGAGAATACCGCGGTCGTTTGCAAGCCTCTCGAGAATCTCGCGCGCGCGATCTTTGTCGGAGAAATTTGGCAGCACTTCAATCGCGTGGAACCGATAGTCTGTGGCGACGGCATCACGCGCGGTCGCGGTTTGGTTGAGCTTAGAGATGCTCACCATGCGTCGATTATCTCTACAAACGCCAGCATCATGTTCGCGCGTGTGCACATGCAATTAGTAATCATATCGCTTCGTCCCTGCATGCCATTTTGCAACCAAAGATCGTACCGAATGCGCTGCTCTGCGTCAACGCTCTGGTGCACCTTCTCCATGTGTTGAATCTGCGACGTCGACGCACCCGCCATCACATACAGCGCGGCCTGCTGCGTATCTCCACACACGTCGCTGAACAGTCTATCGGCTGCATTCGTGTCGATCTTCTTCTTCTTTTGGAACCATCGCTGCGCATCCGGTGGCACGTTGAGCTCGTGCGCGAGCAGCTCCTGCACTTGCGCGACCGTCGTCGCAGCGCCACTGGGCAACGGGAACGCGTAGGACTTGCCCTTGAACAGCACGTGCAGCGTCTCCATCTCTCTGTCTTCTCTGTGAATACGGCAATCGTTAAATGGCGGCAGAATGCAGGAAGACATTGCGGCGCCAAGTGTCTCGAATTTGCCATTTTCCACGCGACAAAGTGACCAGCATTCGTTGCTGGCGAGTGCTCCGTTGCGAATGACGTAATCTATTCAGCGATGCTATTGGCTATAAATCGGTATTTGATGACATCAACAAGGGTACACTTTATCATATCCTCCAATCACCTGCCGTGTAAATCCAATTGGTTCAAACAGGAGGTGAATGCGGGAATGTAGCGTGATGATTGGCTGACTTATTTTAGAGCTTCTCGTCAAAGCTGTGGAAAGAGTTACAAATGGCGCCATCTTGAAGCGCACCTTCGACGAGTAGCAGGACGACTCAGCTCTCTCTCTATATATATAGCTCTCTAGTAGGCTGCGCAATGGCTGCTGCATTCAGTGCGCGCAGTAGCGCTGCTGGTCAAGGCGGCCGCGGCGTGGGCGAGTCGCTGATCCTCAAGCGCCGGCAGCGCGAGACCCACCTCGCGAGCTATGTGGACTGCGTCAAGGGTCTCACCAAGGCGAACTCGCGCGCCGAGTGGGAGCACTCGCTGCACACGCGCGCGGAGGGGACGCAAGTGCAGCGCACGCTGCACCACCTCAAGGACCATCACGAGTCGCAGCTACACTCGCGACGCCTGCGGTACGGTTTTGCTCTATGTGGAAGGGCAAAAGGGATTGATACGATGATCAAATGGTCTCATTGCGGTGCTGATTTTTGTGTATGAATCGCTATTCAGACTGGCGGAGCTGTACAATAGCGAGATGGAGGCGTGGAAGGAAGAGTGTCTCGCGAACGTGGAGACCCCCGAAGACCGCAAGCAAAAGTGCGTGTGCTTGCCTCAGTGGTCCTTGTTCGATCCACATGTGTGACCATCGTTTGTATGGAATATGTGGTTATAACCGAACCTAGGATGATTCAGATGGCACTGGAGCTCAAAGCGCGTCGTGAGAGAGAGCGGCGTGTGGTCGTAGAGGAAAAGCGGCTGCAGCAATACCGGTACCATTCGCGTTGCTTCTATTTGGTCAGCACGGTCCTCATAATTGTCTCCTTTTCCTGCTGTTGTTGGTAGGGAATCGTGCGATGATTGCCGCGTGGAGGACTCGCGCAAAGTACAGACGTACGTGCTGCAAGATCGCGACAAGCAGTTGGACGAGCGGAAGCGGCTCCAAGAGGACGAGGCATGCGCGTCTGTGCTGCTCCACAGGTGACCATGCAATCTCATGCTTTTCTGTCTAAATGTGGCGGTAGCGAGTGTTTGAAGCCAGAATGGCGCAGTTGTGGGAGGAAGACCGCTTAAAGAAAGAAGAGCATGACCGCATGGACCGCGAGATGGCGATCAAGCGCAACGAAGAGGTGAAAGCGATCCTGGATCTGCAGGTCGATCTCTACAGAAAAAGCAAAAACGAGGAAGAAGCGCACAAGAAAGCCGAGGACCGCGCGCTGCTCGACGAGTGGCATCGCTTGCGACAAGTCGAGGAAGAGCTCGAGCTCCAGAACAAACAGAATGAGATCAATGTACGTCCATTCTGTGTCTTTTGGCTGTGATGTTTGGTATGACAAAACTGAGTTGTTGTCAATGTGACTTGTGCAGCGAGCCATGGATGTGGAAAAGTTTAATCAGGAGCGGGTCGAAGCGAGTCGGTACGCCGTCGAGCGCGAGCGGCAGTACGATATACGGCTCCTCGAGTTGGCGCTCGCGCAGGAATCCGAAGCCCAGCGCCGCGAACGCGAGCAGCAGGAGAAGTTCAAGCAGGAGCAGCTCGAGCACCAGCGCATGCTGCGCAAGCAAATGGACGCCGAAGCCGAAGACCTGACATACCTCGACCGCATTCGCAAGGACATGGAGGACCAAGTATGGGCGAAGCGCGATGCGCAGCATAATGCTGAAGAAGCTGCGCGCCAAGAACTGCTTCGACAAGTGCTGATCTCGCGTGCCAATCAAACGGAGCTCAAGCAAAAGAACCAACTGCAAAAGAAACAGGAGGACCCCGCGTACATGGAGCAGATCAAGCGCGAGACCGAGGAAGCGCTGCAGAAGGAGCTCCGCGAACAGGAAGAGCGTCGCGCAGAGCTCAAACGCAATCAATCGGACCTCGTCAAGCAACTTGAGGAGCGTCGCATCGCCGACGAACAGAAACGCCAGGCCGAGTACCTCGAGTTCAAGCGCATGCAACTCGCTGAGAAGCAGCACAAGGAGCGCGTGCAGCAGTTCGCAGCGAATGCGCCACCGATGACGTACCGACGGAAGACAGCGCAGTGGTACTGTGACGCCTGAGTACAGGGTCCTGTTTCCCATATCTTCTCACACACGCACATAATAACATATTCAAATTTTCACTCACGAACGCACCATCTCGGATCCGCTCTCGCTTTGCCTTCAAACGACACAAAGACACTCCAATTTTCAGCGTTTTCATTATCAGCATTCTTCCGCGTCTACGCACTCGTCTCCTTCTCTCCCTGCTGCGGGTCTGATGGTGCATCTTCATTCAGCCAGTCCACCGTGAGTGTCGCATCACTCACATGCTCGCCCTCGAGTCGAATCAGCTTGTTGCACTCTTTCGATAGCTCGGAGAGCGCCATGCGGCCCTTACGCTGGATGTACTTGACCACTTTGTCCATTTCCTCGTCCGTGATGTAGATGAACTTGCCACGGTCGTCGATGATGCCTGTGATGCGATTCGCTTCCTGGAGCGCCTCCACGCGCTGGATCGCGTCCTGGGTCGCCATGTTGAACTCGGCCGCAAGATCTTCAAGCAGCACCACCTTGTGGCTCTACATACATAGAAGGAAATGCCGTTGTTAGCCGAGCAAAGAACCTTTCCTGTAAGCGCACATTTATCTAGATTTGTTTACCTTGATGTAGTCGACAAACTGCTGCAGCAGATTCTGGGATTCCTCGCTGTCTTCGGTGAGTCGCGAGCCTTCTTCTTCGACGACAAACATATTTTTCCACTTGTCAAACTCCTCCTGCTCCTGTTTCGCCTTCTCCTCTTTCAGACGCAGCGCTTCTTCCTCTTTTGCCTGCTCCAACTTGGCGTCTTCCTCGCGTTTCTTTTGCAAAGCCTAGAGAGATTGTTCAAACAAAGAGTACAAATCAATACGCCACGGCCATTGCCCTCCTAATCATTGACGACATTGTACCTACCTCTTCCTTGGCTTCGTTCTTTCTCTTGAGCTCTTCGCGTCGTTGCTCTTCAAACTGCATACACGCAACCAAAACGAGCTATGTCAGCACCAACCCGATACAAAAAATAGGGCTTCGTAAATGCCAAACAAACTCACTCTTCGCATTTCCTCACGCTCGCGCTTCTTCATCTCCTTTGCCAGCTCCTTCTTCGTCAGCGCGCGACTGCAAAGTGGCAAAAGTGGCGTAATATCAGCATACCCATATCGTGTGCACATGCATAGCGATAGGAGAAACTAACGCTATACGTACGGCTCAATGACTCCGTCCTCGTGGTCACCGCCGTCGGCGTCCTGCAGCTCCTCGTCATTGTCCTCGATAGGCGGCTGTCGTTGCACGGGCTGGTCCGCCGCAGCCTCGCGCTCGTCGACCTTCTTCTTCTTGTCTTTACGTCGGCGCAGCGCAGCGAGACCTCCTGCGCCAGCAGCTCTCCTACCGCCAGCATTTACTGCAGCCTCCTGCTCTTCAGTCGCAGTGTCGGCCACGCGCTACAAACACAGAGATAAGTGAAGTGGAGTATAAGCTGAATAACTCTTTACCAGACGAAAATACAGCGAGTGGTGTGCATATGCTACGCACCCTGGGACTGCCGCGGAAGTAGCCAGCAGAGTAGAGCACGACGAGCACCGTGGCGCTGAGCCCAATGAGCGCCACGAGCAGCAGCACGACGTCCCCAGATGCCATCTTCGACGATCGTTCTCTTTCCCCTAGTAAACTTTGCGAATTTTGGTTGCGTGTGAATCGCAAGAGTAATTGGAGCCAATGGAAAGAGGTAAAATGTGAGCAAATGGCCTTGGTTGGCTAAATATGATTTACTAATACAAACACTGTAAGACTTGCAGGACAAGCGATACTGTATTTTCGATGTAGTTTGTAACAAAACAAAAGTTGAGAGACTTCCAAGAACAGAAACACGGTATTTATGTTTGAGACCTGCAAGGAGTGGCATACGGTAATGTTTCCGACAGAAATGACACTGTGTCCGATCTGATCGGCGGCACTGCTTTTATGGCGCGGCGATACGCACTGGCAAGCACCAACCAACCAACAGCAGACGAAGCGCGTGGCTGTGTGTATATGCGGATTGCGTTCGCTTACGAATGCTTGGACTGTATGTGGAGCCAAGCGAAAAAAAAAAGAAGAAGCAGCAGCAGCGGCATTCCGGTGGCGCACGTGTTGTGACCGAGTGGCAATGGCGAAAAGCAGCAGTGGGAGCGTCCGCTTTTGAATTAACGCACACAGAGTGACACTTGGACGTCTTCGGCAACAAATACAAAAAGAACGAATGAATTCAAATGAAAGCAATTCAGAGGTCTGTCTGGCTGTGAGCGTTATCCATGAATGAGCATGCAATGTGATGGTCTGTGCATGACGAGAGAGTCACGAGCGACTGACCGAGTGACTAGGTAGTGAATCTCCATGTGATACATTGTAAAACGATACAGGCAGTCGATGCGACTTTTTCTTGTTTCTGTGTTGCTTTACAGCGGCAGTAACGAAGTCAACATCCTCTCTCTCTCTCTCTCTCTCTCTCGTGCCTCCGTATGCAGGCGGTTGACAAAACAAATCAAGAGAAGCATCAGCAGTTGACCCGAGAGAGGGTTGTTTGCATGGAGAGCGTGACGGATACAGGACAAAGCGAAATGTGTAAACACGAGTTCACGCGTCTGCATGCATTGCTGAAATGAGGTGGCGTGTGTTACGCTCTTGCGCCATGCGCGGTCTCAATTGCGGTGGGGGGAAGGGGGTTGCAGCCGTTTGGGCTTGTAATGGAAACGACGGCGCGTGCATGGACGCTGCGGTGCGTAATAACAACTCCATGCGTGCAGCGTGACGGAGTGATCATCTTGGTGAAAGAGCTGATTGGATACTATTTGATACGAGCATCTCCCTCTCTCCATGGCAAATTCTTTTCCGAAGAAAAGAATCGACAATAGAGCGCATTGATCGTCTTCATTGACTGACCGTTCCAACGTAGGTAGGTGCGTTTCACCTCCATGCACTGGCACCAACTGATGAGACAAGAAACGGGAAAACGAAGGAATCAGATAAAGCACAGAGACACATGCAAAGAAAACATGGGGCTCAATGGCGGCACGAATATGGGGGCACGTGTAGTTTCTTGGTGGTGGAAAAAAGTCGACGGCATTTGATCATTGTCGACAATTTTGAAGGTTTTCCTTTTTCTGTCCGTCACAGTGCGAGTCAAACGCAAAACTTACTCGGAGATTGACGGGAGACCGACAACTTTAGTGAATGTCAACGGTACCATATCATGATGGCAGTGGCGTCAGTCATCGAGCCAGAGAAAGGCCATCTCACTTCACTACCTGCAATGTGACAACTCGGATCTTCTTTTGTCCATCTCCATTTCTGACATATGAGGAACCACACGACACAAACCTGTGTACTATAATACCCCGTTTAACAGAAGTAGTCAGTAACAGTCTCCACAGTAGTGTTTGCTCCCCAACTACCTATTGCATTTCATTTGATGGTAAAAATGAATGATGCTAGATTTTATGAGATCGCAACAATTATCACAGGATCTTCGGTCATCGTGTGCAGTTTCAGCCAATGAGAGCACTCAGGTTGGCTTGATTGACAGAGAGCAGCCATGACGCACGCTCTCTTGCGTGATGTATCCGCCGCGCTCCTTGGTGGTAGAACTGGACGGTCCAGTTCTGCCAGTGGACCCAACGCGGTGGACAACACTGACACTGTGGTGCCTCAGCTGGTCGGGGGATTAGGTCCGCGCTCTATACCATGGAGCGAGCGAGCGAGCGAGAGCGTAAAAGTAATTGTGCAGAGATTTTGTATGCGTGTGTGAATGGGGGGAGGGGGGGAGGGGGGGGGGGGGGGAACTCACTAGTGTGGCTATCACAACAATCGCTGCCAACGAAAAGCAAGATGGCCAGTCCACCCTCGCTCTTTACAGAGATAGAGAGAGCGCGTAGAGAGCAATCAGGGCATCCAGTGCGATACCTACAGTAGGATCCTCCAACTCCGCAGCAAATCGCACAAGACCTTGCAGCAAGACTCTTTGGCATGTGCACTGGACTATCTGGAACATTTTGTAGCCTCAAGCTCACACTCGACCTGTTCAAATAGAAGTGCCGTTGGGTTGTGTTTGTCTACTCACTGGGTAGGTGGTCTTATCCAGATCAGTTTTCTCGCGCCTGTGGGGTTCCAGTTCGCTGTCTGCCTCGCCACCAGCTGTCGGCGCAAAACCAATCCACCCCACTCGCTTATTTGGTCTTCACTGCACAGGCACCACACAAAGCCACAGACACAGCAAACACAGAGTGTCAGGGGGCAGACCTGAGCGGGTGCTGAAAATAGCAGCAGCCCCATCTCTCCGCTCGCTTCCCGCGCTCAAATCCCAATTGGCTTTTCCTCGCAGATAAGAAAGAAGCCACTGGGCAAGAACGCCAGGACTCGACGCGCTCTTCTTCTAATTAATCTCAGCGCGGGGACAACACTCGACAAAGCAACAGTTGCGTTGCGGATCCACATACACAACCCAATCACACTCCCCGAGGCGCATCCCCGTTCGCCTATTCCCGCAGTCCCATCCTTCCAGAAGGTGCTGCTCCGTCCGAGAAAAGCATGTCGGCCGGGAGCTTCAGTAGCTCTCGCAGCGGCGGAGACGCGAGCGCCGCGGGAAGCAACAACGCCAACCCGTACTCGATGTTCCCGACGGTCGAGAAGACGTACCGCGTGCGGATCACCGAGGACATTGAGCGCGACCTCAAGTTCCTCGGCCAGTCGCGCGTCGATGCGCTCACGTCCAACTTCGACATGACGCTCGTCAAGGACAAGGGCAACGTCCAGCTCTACGAGCTGCAGGAAAAAGAGTTCTTCACTATGCGCGGCGTCACCACCGTCAACGCGCCGCTCGACGAAGTCATGCAGCTCCTGCGCATGGACACAACGGCCAAGCTGCGCGACGTCATGGGCGACATCTTCGGCACGCTCTTCCTTGATGGCGTCGTGCTCTACAAGTCCAAGGACACGCGCAAGCACGAGAGCTTGTCGGTCAACTGGACGGCGCTGCAGTCGTCCAAGCCCCACTTGCCGCACCGCGACTACGTGTTCCTGCGCTACGGCGACGTGTTTGAGAAGTCGGCCGACCACGGGAGCCACTCGTACAACTCGCAAGGCTCGGGACTCTACATTGGCGCGTCGATCTGGGAATCGATCGAGCTCGACGGCACGGATCCATTGCCAGCGTCGCAGAACGTCGTGCGCCTCAAGATGCGCCGCTGCGGCATCGTCGTCGAAGAGACCAGCACCGTGGACGAAGGCGTGAAAGTGAGCTTCTACCTTTCCGAGGCGCACCCGGGTCGCGCCACGGTGTCGACGCTCACGCGCGCCTGGATGACCAAACTCGTGAGCTGCACGGCCGAGATCTCGAATGTGATCGTGGCGCGCGCGCTCGCGTCCAGCAACATCCTCTCGAAGAACCAGTTCGTCAAGGACGGCGTCAACTGCTACATCTGCGTCAAGTCGTTCTCGCTGCTGCGCCGGAAACACCACTGCCGCATCTGCGGCGACGTCGTGTGCAGCAAGTGCTCCGAGGTCAAGAACTTGAAGCAGGGCGGCATGAACAAGGAGGTCCGTGTGTGCCTCCAGTGCCGCAACAGCAGCACGGCGTCGATCCGCAGCTCCGGCTCGGACTCGCGTACGCTGCGCTCCAATGGCGGCAACTCCAAGCCGAGCTTCTCGAATTACTCAATGAGCTCGTCCGACGCGTCAGTGTCCTACGACGAAGACACGTCCAACTACGGCTCTATGTCGTCCATGAACGCGCACACGATCCACGAAAACTCGCTCTCCTCCGACTCGAATAGCGAATCGGCGCGCGTGCGCTCGTACCCTTCGCACCAGCGTAATGGCGGCGTGCGTCCTGGCCCTGAGCAGCCCAAGCTGCTCTCGAAGACGTCGAGCATGAACTCGTCCGATATGATCCTTCTCTCCAAGCAGACCGAGTACCCCGGCAACGACATGATCCTGCTCAGCAAGGGCGGCAGTGGCACCCGCAGTGCGACTGATTCCTCGGGCTACTCGGAGTTCGGCATGTACACGAACGACGGCCTGATGAGCGGGCTGTCGCCTGAAGAGATGGCCGAGATGGAATTGGCCTCGACCGTGCGCCACAACACGCCGTTCAACTACGCGCTGAGCTACACGAGCCGCCAGGAGTGGCCCAAGGCGCCGCTCCCAATGAACGAAGCGCTACGATTGAAGAAAGTGCGTGAGCTGCACTTAGCGGATCCGGGCCAGCATTTCCAGGAAATGTGCGAGTACGCCGCGGCCGAGATGGGCTGTCAGATGGCGGCCATTTGCTTCATTGGCGACAAGAGCGGCTTCCTTATGGCTAAGGTCGGGTCCGAGAAGCGCGAGGTGCCGCGCAACGTGCTGTTTGACTCACACACGATCATGTCGGAGGAGCCGACGATCATCCTGGACGCGACCGAGGACCTGCGCTTTATGAACAACCCGCTGGTGACGGAAGGTCAAGTGCGCTTCTACGCCGGCTTTCCGATGATCACGTCGGACGGCTACATCGTCGGCTCGTTCTGCGTCGCGGACCCGTTCGCGCGCGAGAGCCTCTCGGGCGACAAGTTCTTCTTCCTCAAGAACCTCGCGGACGTCGCGATCCGCGGCGTGGAGCAGAACACGGTCAACCAGATAGCAGGCGTCATTCCCACGACCACCATGGGCATGGGCTCCACAGGCAGCACGGAGCTCGGCAACTTCCAGGTACCGCCACCGCCGGCGATGAACATCTCAGAGGCTCACCAGACGATGCAGGAGCTCTTGAAGACGGCGTACTCGACCCAAGTGCAGGTTCGTATGCAAGTGAATCCATTGACCAAGTAGTAGTAGAAGACCTAAGCAGATCGACAGGAGAACCACAGGTAAATAGCAGGCAGAGACGCCGCGAGAAACCCACAAACAAGCAGATAGTTGATTTAAGTTATGGATTCGATCTTGGGCGAGAGAAAAAGAAACAGATACAAGAGTGAGTGCGAGTGAGAATGCGACGAAGATACAAGGCCGACGGAAGCTCCAGAGACACAATGCGTAGGTGATAACCCCAAGAGAGAGAGAGAAGCAGAGATCAAAGTAATACATATACATATCCACCCAATTGGTGTGCTCCTGCTGTAGGGTCTTCCTCATTTTGATGCACATACGCACATGTAGAGAAGCAAATAACGCAGCGCACACTCTTTCGACTTGTTCCCCCCACTCTTCGATTCTCTGTTATTACGATTAAACAAGTTGTTTGTTTTCTGTTTTTTTGTGTATTTCATGCGTATGTGTGTGTTGAGGAGCTCCACAAGAGCTGTTTGCTCCCATGCTTCTCCCCTGCTTTCTGGTGCTGCTTATCGTTTCCTTGGCTCCGATGCACGCCACGCAGTAGCAGTGCTCTCTTTGCCAATATCACTGCATAGCCACCATCTCTCTCTCTCTAGTTCTTGGCTTCGGAGAGGCCCCAGTCGTCGTCGTCGTCGTCGTCGAGACCGGCGTAGAAGTTGGCGAGCGAGTCCTCAACGGTCTTGGCGGCGCTCTTCTTGTCGGCGCGCAGCGTGGCGCCGCTCTCCAGCAGCGTCAGCAAGTGCACCTTCTGTTTCCACTGCATCAGCGTCTCCTCGAGTTCCATGTTGGCCTTGGTGATGAGCATGTCGACCACACGCGGGTCCTTCACGTCGGCGTGCTTGCGGAAGAGCGCCTGCACAGCCAGACGCGCCTCAGCCGGCTCCATGGAGATGTCATAGAGCGTGAGCACGCGCGGCACCTGCTTCGTGATGTACCGGTACAGCGTCACGGCGGGGCTCGACGTCTTGCCCGCGATCTTCTCTCCTGCCACGCGCAAAGCCATGTTGGTGCTTCTCTTCCTGCTCTCTTCCTTCCGTTGGTTCAGTTGGGGGGCTTCGAGTCGCGTCCCCACTCCAGAGCCACTTGTATGGACCCCCATCGCGCAACTGCCACACTCCCCCATCGCGCAACCAGTCTACAAATGAGAGTGATACTGCATCACACTCTAATAGAAGGCTCACAGAAATACTGAAAGCTACCTCAATAAAAAACTAAAGGTTGAGAAGTACCGTGATAGAGGCTCGTTTGTTGAGTGATGTGTGAGCATCAGAGCGTCCGTTTTATGGCCATGATCCGCTGTGGTACTTGTGCAGCAGACGATTGCAAACTGACTCCTTTGCCTTGACAGAACCGCGACGCACACACAAGCAGCCACAGCGTCAGCTCGTGCGGCACGCAGCCTCCTCCCTCTGCGCATGTGCAATGCTGTTGTACAGCACACCATGTGCGGAATTGTCATTGGTGGAGCTACAGCACAATCGTACTATGGCAAGCCATCTCAGAAGAAGAGCGCAGGAATCTTACTGTTCCATGCGGACAGCGCGCCAAAATATCAGAAACAAGTGCGATAATTAGACTGGGCTCTTGACGCATGTTCTAGAACAACGTTCCATCTCCGCGTCAAACCTGCCGGTCTCTCTCACCTTGCAGCGGAAGTCTTTCTCCTCCAGGTCATTGCTTCCCTCTCGTTTTGCTTTGTGTCCCATGCCAGCAGCGCGTGGCTCATCAATGTGGCACTTCAGAAAAAGAATACGTAGAAGAAAGTGGTCGTGCCAACGCTGTCAGGACCAACTGTAACTGTGAAGTGGATCTCGAAGACCGAAATTATAGTCTATGATGGCAAGCTGCCTGCACGTCTACAAACAGCACACGCCAACTTCAAAGCCACTTGCTGCGTGGATGCGTGTGCATTTATCCCTGGAGCCTTGTCGTTGTGTCTGTTTCCTTGCGGTTCTTCCCCAATTTTCTTTCTTCTTTTTTTCTGACTGCTGCTGTTATTTCGCTGGGCAAACAGGACAAGTCCGCCCTGACATCACATTGTCCCACATCTCCCACAGAGTGGATCAAAAAGATCATGCGCAGTGTGGATGTTGACTCACCGTCCGTATTCGATCAAGTATCCTTTGAGAAGGTTTTGTATAGCTCTGCACCAACGTATACAAACTTTTCCGAAAGTGATTGCACCACGTGCGTGGTGCGATGTGTGTGAAGAGCTCCGAGGATGAGGGAGATGCGAGGGTACAAATAAAGTCATGCAAAAGAGGGCTCTATCTCACAGCAAAATACGCTATGTTCTACTTCCAACTAAGATCAGAATTCGATTGAGATCAGAATGCATTAGCGAATGGTACCTCTTTATCGTTTTGTCTGTACACTGCGCCCTCTATTGTCTATTCTGTGTCACCCGTCACGTTAGGTGATGACCAGAGGAGAGGCTGCTGATCAAATGTGTGTGTATTTGTGGTTCAACCTCCCTCTTCCACCGTGAATGCAATGCGCAATTGCGAGGGAAAGAATAGACCGAGTGTCCACAGACAGAGAAGAAAAGCGCGAGTCGGGGGTTGTGTGTGTCGTGCTCGCCAGTGTCAAACTCTCTCTCACACACAAGAGAGCGCGCGTTTGGATCTCGCGTGCATCGCCGCGCCAATTAACAGCACCCGCCGATCACACTTCCCCACTCTCTCTCTCTCTCTCTCTCTCTCTCTCTCTCTTCCTCGGCAGCTGAGCGAAGACGCCGCCATTTGTGCAGGTGCCGCAATTTTATAGATAAAACGAGACGCTTGCCGACTGTCGATTGTTTGGTCGAAAAGCGCGCGTGTGTCCGGCTTCCTCCAGACGTACAGTCCGCCAACCAACAACGATCTGTAGATCGCATCTGTATCGCATAGTGCGCTATTGACACAGTCCGGCTCAGCGAGCAGCTCATACACGCGGCAGTCATGAATATGAATCGGCCGGCCGGGATGAGCACGACGGGCGTATCGGCAGACATCTCGTCGCGCGGCTACGGCGACCAGGTCGCGGCGCACTACAAGGTGCGCGAGAGCCTCACGCGCGACCTGGAGCGCAGGCTCGAGGACCTCGGCGAGCGCCGCGTGCGCAAGCTCATCCGATGGGTCAACAGCGACGACGAGCTCGAGGCGTCCGGGAATAGCAGCAGCCTGAAATTGCTCCAGGAGAAGGAGAACTACCGCATCTACGAGCGCATTGACGAGAAGGAGAAGCTCCTGGTCGTGAAGGGTGTGCTGCTACTGCAGAACAGTTCGTGCGACGAAGCCATGGAGCTCCTCTCGGGCAAGACCGGCTCCGACGTGCAGGATTTCCTCACTGACGTGTTCGCCGCGCAGTACGGCGACAGCACTGTGCTGCACTACACTGATTTGGGTGCGAATTTCCAGCAGCAGAGCTCCATGAGCAGCGACAAAACTGGCCGCTCGTCGTCGGTGTCGTCTGTGACGCTGCCGTCCGCGACGACCATGCTCTTCCAGTGGCTCGCACTCAAGGACACGAGCGTGCAGCTTCCCCTCCGCGATTTCCTGTTCATGCGGTTCAACCAGAGCTTCCCGTCGGACGACCCGACGTCGCAACACAAGGTCGCGTACGGTGCGTCGATCTGGGAATCGTTCGAGATCCCGTCGTGTCGACCGATCTTCGGCGCGACGCAGATGGTGCGCCACAAACTGCGCAATTGCGGGTACGTCGTCGAGAGCTCAGACGAGACCGATGCAACGCGTGTGACGTTTTTCATCACGGCGCCGCTAGACCAAGCAAGCATTCAGAACGACCGCGCGTGGCTGATGCGCATGGCAGGGTCCGTGCGGCTCCTCCCGAGCGCGCTCGTGAACCTGCGCATCCGCGAGAACCGCCTCGTGGACAAGTCGCAATGGGACTCGCGCGACAAGTGCGCGCTGTGCACGACGTCGTTCAACATGCTCAAGCGTGCGCACCACTGCCGCATCTGCGGCACGTCGGTCTGTTCTAAGTGCTGCTCGGTGCGCCGCGATCCGCGAGGCAAAAGCTCGTCAGGCATCCGCGTGTGCATGTCGTGCTTAAACGGCGAAGACACGAGCGCGCTCTGGGGTGCGAGCATGACCAAGAAGCATTTGGGCAACAGCAGCATCACGAGCAGCGGCAGCAGTCGCTCCCATCACCAACACAACAAAACGAATCGAGACAGCAACACGAGCAAGGACTCGTGGAGCTCGGCGCGCGACCTGGAGCGCTCAACGCGCACATCGTACCAGAGCAGCAGTATCGACTCGTCGTTCAGCAGCACATCGCGGTCCTTCGATGACCTGTCGGCCGATGCTGACGCGAGTGCGGCGCTCGCGAGTCTCCGCAGCAACCTTTCGCGCACAATCGACGAGAACCCGGTCGACGAGGACGACGTGCTCGCGAATACCTCGTTCTCGTACCCGCTGACGTACCAGAAGGGCAATGCGTGGCCCGACGCGCCGATCCCGGCGACCGAAGCCGCGCGGCTGCAGAAGATCAAGTCGCTCAACCTCTCACAGACGTACGCCAAGTTCCACCTGAAGGAGCTGCTCGACCTCGCGCGCAGCAGCATCAGTTGCCCCGTCGCGACCGTCTCCGTCATCACGGCAGCCACGAGTCTGCTGGTCACGGCCGTGGGGCTGCAGGGCGATCAGTTGCCGCGCGAGATCGCGCTCGAATCGCACGTGATCATGGCGGCCACGCCATGCGTGGTGCTCGACACTCAGAAAGACGAGCGATGCGTCCACAATCCGCTCGTGTCGCAATTGCACATCCGGTTCTACATCGGCATCCCACTGGTGACGAATGAAGGGATCGTCGTGGGGGTGCTGTCACTCGGGGACGTCGCGACGCGGGACAAAGTCAAAGGCTCGGACTTGCGCTCACTGCTGCGCATCGCCGCGCGCATCGTCGACAAAATGGACTCGAAGAACCACATCGAGCCGTCGTCTGCAATGCCGTCGTCCAGTAGCAGTGCGAAGGCAACAGGCACATCGGCTTCCATTGGCGGTATGCTGCTGCTGTAGAATATTGTCTTTCGTCTCTGTCTTGTTTTTTCTTTCATTCCCACCATAAAATAATGCACATAAAGCAACCCAACAGACAACGAAGAAAAGTAGCCGTGACTTACTTGGTGTTTGTCCATTCTCCCTATTTGTCAGATGCGTCAAAGCGTTTCTACCCTGAACAATATGTCATCATGCCGAGCGTCGACGCTTGCCGGACTTTTGAGACGACGACGACGATCGACTTGCTCGGCGCTTCTTGGCGCCGCCGTAGTCCGAGTCGTCACTGCTTTCGTCGTCTTCATCTTCGTCGTCTTCATCTTCGTCGTCTTCATCTTCGTCTTCTTCCTCCTCGTCTTCTTCTTCGAGGCTCTCGTCGTTTGTCGAGTTACCGCCCCAGCTCTCCTCGTCATCGTCATCCGAGATCGCAGGCTTTCGCCCACGTCGGCCACCAGCTGTGGTATTTTGTTTCGCCTTGAGCTTGGCTTTCTGGCTCTTGGTGCTGCTTTCTATGGCTGTCGCTGCAGCCAACGTTGGCGTAACTTTACGCCGAGACGAACCCGACGGTGGATGCTCGGGTTTCCCACCGCCGACCGCATCAAGCAGAAACTTCACGTAATGGTCCTGCAATTCTTTGACAACCTCGCCGATAACTCCTTCCCATGTGTTGTACGTGATAGCATTTGAAAACGTCAAGTAGAGATCGTCCTATAATCACATTCACAATAACAACCAACCGTCAGGGAACACAAGGAAAACGAGAGGTCAATAACTGAGCAAGTTGTACGTACAAAGTACTCAGTAAAATGCTGGTACCGATCGATTCGCTCCGAGATCGTGCCGAAATCCATGGGGTTCTCGATGATACTGAAGTAATTCGGCGCGACTGCCTCCGTGACGGGCTCGGCAAAGATCGCATATACGTCCAGTTGAGAGAGAGCTTCGTGGAAATCGCGCAGCACTTGCGATAAATCTTCGTCGCATTGTCGCTCAAACCGCTCGCGCTGTGGCGTTGTGAGATTGTCGAGCAACGCCTCGTAATCGAGCACGCCATCGACGGCAGTCGAAGAACTCGGGCACCTTTTGCGCTTGCTTGCTGCACTTCGCGTCGGCGTACGTTCCAGCGAGGTCGCAGTATTAGTGCGACCACGCTGACTGCGCGCAGGTGACTGGGTGATAGCAGGTTCCTGCTCAGTTATCTTCACTAGTGGTTGAGTGCGTCGCGTCGGTGCAGTGCCCAAGACGTTGTCACTTTGGCCGTCCGAATTAACCATCACAGGCTCCGGATTATCCTCCGCCTTTGTCTCTTCATCGTGTCCCAACATAGCTGCGGTGGCTGCCGCACTTCGATGGACTCTTCGGCGAGCTGGCGACGGTTGCTGGAGCGGACTTTGCACGACGCGTGGCTGTCTTGCTGGACTCCCGCCAAAGTCATTGCTGACCCGAGCTGTGTCCACCGAGTTCGTCGTATACACTGCAGCAAGCGGTGGTGCTTCCGCTACAGCAGAAATCTCTTCTTGTTCGTCGTCGCCGTCATCGTCAAACCCTTCGACAAAATCGTTGGGAGGATACGTAAACACTCGGCAATCTCCTTGGGGGTCCCAGTTCTCTCCCCGCAACAATGTGGGAAAGTGTCGAAGCACTTGGGACAATAGCGCCGCGTAAATACTTCTTGAATTCTGCGCAATACTACTCGTGGGGACATTGTACGTCTCACAATTGATGTACAGCAGCTGAGCATCAGCGATAAACGCTTCGACTTGGCGATAGTACCTGTTGCGCACGCGCTGTTGGATCTTTGTCAAATCGATCGGGTTCGCAACCGTGAGGATGTAATCCAGAAAGGTATTGTCCACAGGGTACAAGAAATCGCGCGATATGCTCAAATTCATGACTGTATCGACTTCTTGTAGTAGCAGAGCACGCTTCCCACCTGTGATGCGCCGCGAACGATGTAATCGACTCTCGCGTCGTTGTGCATCAGCATGTCGCTTCTCTTGTCGCCTCGTGGAACCTGCCACGGGCTCAATCTCCCAAGGACTCACGACCACATCCACAAGTTCAGGGTCCTCCCAGTCCACTTCCACGCTTTCCCACGGCGACAGAATGCGGCGCTCGCTATCAACGAATTTCGGACTGAAGCCGCGAATGGTGCCATACGTCGACCCGGCGGGGGTCTCCACGCCATGCGGATCCAGCTCGACGATCGGCATCTCGATCCGCTCACCTACTTGCCACTCGCCACGAACACCATTTTCGTAAACGTGATCAAGCACGAGGAAGTTTGCGACATCGTGGGCATGATACATGAAGTTGAACTCAAACCGCTCGGACGCGATTTCTTGCGAAGGATTCAAATGTGCATCGACACCAGTAAACGCAGCAAAAGGAGACGACTCGGAATGGAAGTAGTCACTAGCAGGTGGTGCATCTGCTTCGTCTGTTTTCGTCTCCTCTTCTGTCCCGCCACTTTGAACAGCAGCACTTGGGACCGCTAGCACAGCCAAGGAGATCTCACACTTGATAGAGCTACATGTGTCATACTCTTTCAACGTTGGAAACACGTATTTCACGTCCACGACACGGCATTTCAGCGCAAAAAACTTGCGAAAACGAAGCAGAAACGCTGGCTCCCGAAGCAAAAGCACGCGCAGGTACACGAGATGGCCTTGAGGAAAGTACGTGACATAATCGCCCACCTGTGGGACGTACGATTGCACGTTCGCTAAGCTCATACGCTGCAGCCATTCGCGGTGGAACACACGTCCAAAGCGCTTCGTGACAGGATCATTTTGTGCATCCCCGCCTTCCGCCTCCTTCCGTTCTTCTTCTGATCGCAATGACTCGTGCGTCGGGCAGTAGAAATGCATCTGGTTCATCGACCAGCCACAGCCAATGGCACACTTCCAGTGATACGACTTCGGACACGACGGTACAGTGCAACCCACAGTAGCTCCTCGTTTCTTACACTCGACACATATCAAAGAACGGCCACGACGGATTTCTTTCGTCACGTTGTACCACTTGCCCCCACGATTGAAGCATAATGGAGATGCAATCGCACATTGATCGTGAACAAAGAGTCGCTGAGCACCATTGATCAAAGGGTGAACTCCCATACTGTCGCCAGGTAACTTCAGCACGCCGCCATCGTCTCCGCCATGACAAAACGCACACGGAATCAGTGCTTCTTCACCTTCTGCTGTCACAGTGTTGTCTCGTGTGGTGCGGAGCTGAATACGCTTGGCCTCGAGTAACTGTTCATACGTGGCAGAACGATCAAACTTGTCCAGTTGGTTGTCGCCCATGATGAAACCATCATTGCTCTCCACGACGACTTCGTTAGAGTCGTCCATGGAACCTCTACGGCCATCGCCAGCATGGTCTCCTCCTTCAGTCTGATTGTCGACATTACCTTCGTCATCACTCTCTACAATGCGACGAGCATTCAACACAATCGAGTTTCTCCGCGAGCGTCGTGTTCTCGGAGCAGCATCCTCCTCTTCCTCTTCTTCAATTGGACTATCCCTAAGTCGACGACCACCACGGCGGGGGAAAACAGGAACATTGCTCGGTGTCGACGTAGAAGCGCGTGCTCGTCGTCGTCTCCTGAACTGTGGCGGGGAATCACGGCCACCGCCACTATGATCGCTTAATATATCGTCATCGTCCATCTCATCGTCATCGTCGTCGTCGTCATCATCATCTTCATCATCTTCTTCTTCGTCGTCGTCATCGTCGTTCCGGTTCCGTGCAGGCGCCTGAAAGTCTTCATCACTTCGATCATCTTCACTTGAGATCTCAATATTCAGAATCGAAGTATCACGTTCGTCGAACGATGCACTGCTTCGTCTCCGAGCAGCCTCTCCGCGTCTTGCATTCGCATTATAGCGACGACGAAGTTCCGAGAGCGCAACGGGCGTCCCATTCAGTCGGTACGACGACGTTGCAAGCGCCACCCCGCTAACTTCAGTGCTAGGATCCACGACCAGTGATGGTGCGTTATAAATGGCACTGGGGAATGACTCAATCTCGTCCTTGTCATCATCAACATGCCGCACGCGGCATTTGATCTCCGACTCGGTAGCTTGTTGAATCCGCAAACGACGATTTTCTTTGTACTGGTCGACTGTCCAAGAAGCAGCACCAGAACGCACGAGATGCGGCGGCTGGTGTGGATACTCGATTTGGTAGATGTCTACCAATGGCCCTGACGCCATCAAACTGGGGATCTGCTGCGTCTCACGGTCAAGGACGTTGAAATTGCGATCCGTGATCAGCGCCGCGTAGTCACTCTGGAAATACTGTTGCACCGGTGTCGCAGCGTACTGCTCGCCAGACCCCGTGCCAAAGATCAAGAGCCGGCCGATACGATCAGTAAAGCAAAAGCCATTGCCATTGGGGATGAAGCCACCATCAAGCATCGGCACCAATTCAGAATCTGGCGACATATTCGTAAATGATTTCAGCATGCGACCCGTCGCAATGTCCCACAAGAAGATGCGTCCATCGTACCCGGCCGTGACGACAATGCGCCAGTCGGTGGGATGCACGTCCATCACAAAAACCGCATTCGTGTGACCATTCTTTTTCTCCTTGTCAATCGCGGCCAGCGTCATAAGCAGCTTCCCTGTCGATGGATCCCAGATGCGCACCCGCTGTTTCCAATCGGCGTCAGGCGCATGCGAATCAGGTTTCACACTGTGTAGCGTGATCAAGCGCTTGTCATCGTGCGTCCAACTCAAGGTGTCAACCGCCGGCGCTGCTCGTTTACGCGTCTGCACGCCGTACAAGCTCGCGAATTGGTCGTTCGCATCGGTTTCTTCTTCAAAAAGTACTTTGTGAGTCAGTTTCTTGCGCTTTTTATCCCACTGCCAAATCCGCGTCGTGCCGTCTTTGATTGATGCTGTCGCGATCAGATTGCCGTCGTTGCTGTACACGATATTCGTGATCGGACCCGTGTGACCTTGCAACAGTGCGATCGGTTCTTTCGTGGGCAGCTGAGGCACATCCACGTCCACGATAGATGCCAGCGGAACGCCATTCTGCGGCAGTTCCGGTAACTGGGTCTGCTGTCGCTGCGGCGTGGGAGCTGGAACGGTAGCATCAGCCGCTGCACCGGGAAGAGCATCGGCACCATTCGTTGGCAATTGCACTTGCGCGATATCGGCAGGTGCTTGCCCTGGTTGAGAAGGGTCAGCGTTTGGCAAGGTGGTTGTTTCTTGTGGAGCAACTGGAAATGACGGAGCCACTTGTGGCTCCATTGGAAGATGAGGAGTAGCTGCTGGTGGCACTTCAGCTGTAGGTACGGCGGCATTATTGGGAACCACTGGAGCAATTACTGGTGGCGGGTTGGCGCCCGGGTCGTTGATCTGCAACTCTCCCTCGTGTTGATATTGCGATGCAGACACCGGGGCATCGGAACTTGAGAAGATTGAGACATCCCACACGCGTCCAATCCCGTCTTGACCTCCCGTGATGACGTATTTACCACATCGACTGAGATTCAATCATACACACAAGCATGGTCAGTATACAGGAAAGGTGCAGACATCATAGCAAAAAGCAAACGTTTGCAACAAACCTGAAGCTCAAGCAGAGCACTTTGCACGATCTCGCACCCTGTCGCACAGCCCCATGGCTGAGCGAAAACACAGGATGCAGACTCAGTAAATACGCCTTGATCGCGTTCAGTCGTTGAGCGGTCTGGAGTTTGGTTTCAGGTTCATTGGATTCGTTTTCGTTGACGCATGGAATGTCGGGTAGCGTGTAGCAAAAGCAGCGTCCATCGTTTGACGCCGTCACGACGACATTCTTTGTTGGATGAAACCGCACCGAGTTCACGACACTAGGCATACACATAACAAGCAAAGACCATCGTCGAATTGATGAGAATCGCGGCCGAACAAGCTGCTAGAGATATAGAGACTTTTGTGTTGCTCACTTCGAATGACCTAGCAGAACCGCAACAGGTGCACCGGTACGAAGCTCCCACACACGAACCGTTTTGTCATCGGACGAAGACGCCAGCAGCGTATTGGAGCTATTGACCGCGAGATCCGTGATGTTGCCGACGTGGCCACGAAGCGTAAACAGCAGGTCGCCCGTAGCGAGCGACCAAATTTTGACCAGTCTGTTGGCCAAGAAACAAATCAGGTTGAATGAACGTCAATACATCACCACAAACAAATAGCACCACATTGTCTGCTGTACCTGTCATCTGCCCCCGTAATCACAAACTTGCCCGTTTTGTCGTACGTTAAGCAAAATGCGCGGATCTGCAAATGGCCGTCCAGTGTCTTGAGTCGGCGCCAACGACTATACACAAACGGAGAGGGCAATGGAGTCTGCGCCGGTGGTCGCACTTCCCGTCGCTGGAACAACGAGACTTGGTTTCTCCCCGTTCGCAAACGCGTCTGGAACAATGACGCACGCGTTGCTTTCTCGAGCATCGAATGCATTGTTGCGTCGATGTGTTTCTGCTCCTGTTTTAGCTGCATCAGTTGCTTCAGTGCACGAACGTCGGCTGCCAAGGACGCAACGTGATCTGCCACAGGTGTAACGCCTTCCTGCTGCGGTTCTCCAACTGTCACTACTGCCGCCGCCATCTTCACCTGGTTACGAACGGCTTCCGGCAACTCGTCTACACTCGCAGCGTCAATGTACTGTCGTAAGCGTTCGTATTTGTGAATCACGCGCTCTACGACGCGCTGCGTTCGAATGTTCTTGCGCAGCGCAAACAATTGGCTCACAAATGCTTTCGCAAGCGCCTTGCGATCATCGTCAGCGAGGTGCAATCGTTGATTTGCCACGCGTGCTTTCATCAAAAGCGATTTCGAACCGATCCATCCAAACGACGATTTGGATGCGGCCGCCCCGCGAGGAGTCAATCTGATCTTCTTCGAAGGCGTCGCAGCACGTGCGGAAGATGCTGACGATACCGTCTTCATCAACCCCAGCAAATGATTCGAGCCGATGTCTCGGTGCCGCAACCGATAGTCAGCGTACGTCGCGGTTTTCTTGACGCCCTGCCAATCCATCGTCTCCTTAAGCAACTTATGCTCTGTGAGCTCTTCAATGAGCATATCAGCGGCTTTCTGGCACTTCGATCGTCGCTTTAAGAAATCCGCAATCAGAAAGAACACCTCTAAAGCATTGGATGCGGACACAACGAACACATCCAGACAGCAGCAACACATCAGTACATTTCCATTTGCTTCCCCCAACACAAGGCAATCAGTTGCTCGTACCAGCTTCATCGACATCGTTCTCTCCCGCTTCTCCTGCGTCCTGCTGAGTGCCCTCGGCCGCGGCATTTGCATCGGCATCGCGTGGCGGCGCGGGTTGAAACGGGTCAAAGAGGTGGTGGCGGCCACTTCCCGCCAAAACGGAGTCGCCCGCAGAGGGCGACAGCGGCGCCGCGTCTCTCGTGTCGTCGTCTGCGCTCATCGTCGCCCCACTTGTGCGCTCGTTAAGTGCGCGTCCACAGACAGAGAACGTCTACGAAGGCAGCCAATGCGCGCGTGTGTGAGTTCTTCCTTCCCCTGCACTTTCGGAGGAACAAGTTCTGCCTTTGTATGTGAGTGAGCGTGTTCTGCTTGCTGTGCTGCGCGCGCGAAAAGGTGAACCGACCGTACTTAGCAGCCCTTCCATTCCGCACTCCAAAAGGACGCTAAGTGCGGGTGGACACGTACTTAACATCAACCAGTCCACAACAAAAAGCACTTCTTTTTTTTTTCCCATCATGACGTCGGTGCGAACCTATTGGAAAAATCGTGCGTGTTCCCAATAAAGCAGAAGGCAACTTTGAGCACTCATGCTGCGTGCGTCGACGTCCGGGCAGTATGCGCAGCAGCAAGGTGCTTCCTCGAGCGTCCTGCCTGTCGCGAAGGACGGACCCAATTATTTAGTGTCTCACCCACCATCTGACGCTGCGAGCCGTGTGCTCTACGAAGGCGACGAAGCCCGAGAAGCGATGCAACTAAATGAAACGTACCTGTGGCTGTTGGCGCTCGCGGCTGCTGCGGAATGCATCACGACGTGCTTTGTGCCCGACTGGGGCGTCCTTGGAGCCTCCAGAATCAATGTGAGCGCGACGGCGCTGAACTTTATCGGACCTTTCCTCGACGGCGTCTCGTACGGATACGAGGATTTGCCGAAAACACAGACGCCATCGATCGCATGCAGGCAATTCCGCTCAGCGTTTCTCGGGTAAGCAAGCACTTTCACACAGCGATGGAGATGTTTGTATAGCGACGCTGACTGACAGCTGACATGTTTGTATATGCGTTTTTTCTTTTTGTTTTTGTGAATGTATGTCTGCGCTGGTAGTGTGTTTACGTCGTATTCGTTCATGGTGGACCACGCGGGGGATCTCAGCACTCGGAGCTTTTTTATGGGTCCGTTCTACATCTGTACGACGATCGCTATCGCGTGTGCGTCGTTTCATCTGGGAAGACAAGTGGTTCATCCCGTGATGGCATCGCGCACTGTGTCCGCCATCTCGATCGGCAAAGTGAAGGCGTGGATCAGAGCGAACCCGTCGCTCTTGTCGTGCGTTGCGGTGTTCGTCCTCACAACCACGCTCACTGCGGCATTTGGCCCCAAAGGCTTTGTCCGGTGCGTACTTGCCGACATTTTCCCGAACTTGTTGCTCTGTCTTTTCACTGTTGTATTGACACGCGTGCTCTGCAAATGGCTTTTTGCAGTGACCCGAAGGACCCGCAATTCATTGGCGCGCTGCGCGTCGCGGATGGCGAGGAACTCTTTCTCGGTATATTCATGTCGTGCAGTGCGATCCTGATCTCCGACTACATCTGCGATTACCTGAAGCCGCGGGTCACACGGGATGCGCTGGGCAACAACGTCTCGATCGTCGACTGGGGTTGTCTGCTCTGCAACTTCCTCTCCTGCTTCTTCGTGTGCCTTGCGTACGAAGCCAGTAAATTGTCGCCGCACGCGGTCAAGCACAACCTGCTCGTGCTCAAGTTCGTGTCGTCGTTCTGCGGCTCGCTCTCGTGCTTCTCAGCCGCTATCAGTCACATCACGGTGAGCATTGTCAAGATATGCCTATGGTTGAAGCCTCCATCCTGGGTCTAATGCTGTGTCTGTCCCTCTTGTAATTTGCACCACGTGTATATAGCGACTCTGGCAGTCGGGCAATAAACATGGCGCGCTCTGGAACCTGCTGCTGCACTTGGTCGTCGGTCTTCTCTTCGTTCCCTACCTCAACAAACAGGAAGAGCCGAGTGTGGCCACGTAGCCATCCTGCGATTGTTCATAGGGGATGCACAGAGTGATTGTAATCTTACTGATACCGTATTTAACAGAGTTCCAAACGGTTCTAATAGGACTCCCTTCTCAAATCGATAACTTCAAGTAGTATCATTTTTTACGGGTCTCGTGTGAGTTTTGTCGAGAGTGAAGTTCACTCGTTTTGGCACCAAGAAATAGCCGCAAAGCGCTGTTGACGCGATGGCGCCGCCGCCGCCACGCGTGGTGATTGATTTGACCGCGGGGGCGGTGACGGACGAGGATGATGGCGAGCGACTACCCGCGACGCCCACGTCTGCGCCTGTCGCTGTCTACTGCCAGACGATCGAGCTCTTGGCGCCGTTGTACCCGGAGATCAAGGCGCGCACGGCCGCGACGCGCGCGGGCGACGTCGCCGTGTTCCCCGTGACGTTCCAGCGCACCGAGGCCGACTGGATCAAGGTCGTGTTCCCGCACGTGTCGTCGAGCCCGACCAACTTCCAGTCACCGCCGCTCGAGAAAGAGCTCGCGTGCGTCAACAGCACGGCCGATGGATGCCGCAATTGTCGCTTTGCACAACTGCTCCGCGGTCTGCTCGTGTTGATAGAGAAGCGCGTGTTTATTGTGGACGCCAAGTACGTCGTGAGTTTCCCAGCGAAACGCAATGCAGGTGGAAGTGATGCTACGAACGCGAATACTGCCGCGAGTAGTGCTAGTCCACGCACCAAATCGAATCCAGGTCCGCCTCCCATCGCGACGATCCAACTCTCGGTGCAGTTGAATGAGCGCGCACCAAAGTCTATCCATTTGAAGGAGTTTGACTTTGTCGTTAGCCACCTCCAGCCAGCGATTCTCTCTGTTGTGGGCTACACGCGCGTGAGACAGGAAGACCCGAATGCAGCAGAAGATGCCGTGAAGCAGGCGAAGCAGAGCTCGTGCCACGTCATGGGCTGCAGCTTGCACCAGAACGACGGCAAACTGCCTGGTCTCACGTCGGAGAAGCTCTTTCTCAGCGACGTCTTCCAGAGTCTCACAGCACCAGCCAACATGAACCAGATGGAGATCCGGGACGACGCAACGTACCTGAAGCGAATGAAGCAACCTCAGCGGGAAGTCATCATCACGGATCTTCCGATCACGGCACTGCAGCTTTTAGTGTGTATGATGAACGCACGCGATCTCGCGGCCCTCAGTGGTGTCTGCTCTCTGTTTCAGCATTTATCCTACGAAGTCGCGCCGGGACTCAACCTTGTGCTCTACCGGCACCAGCAAAAGGCGCTCAAGTTCCTTCTGTACCGCGAAGCACCCCCATCAGCACACATGTCATCCATTCCACATCCATTCGTGTTCCCGCCTGTGCGGCAACCGAACATGCCGATCTCGATTGACTTGGTGGACGGTCGAATCCTCCAAGAGCTGACGCCCGCTGCGCAGGATTCCCGTGGTGGCCTCTTCTGCGATGAGCCTGGGTTGGGAAAGACTATCACGATGCTGGCGCTGCTGTTGCGCACGAAAGGACAACGCGTGAAAGCCGTGACTGCACCATGCACAGTGCCAGCGGAGAGAGATGGGCCGCTGGGCAGATTACGGTCGTCTGAGGCGAGAGGGAGGACTGTGCTGCCGCACACGCTCATCAAGTCGGCTTCGACACTAATCATCGTGCCAGATCCGCTTGTTGAGCATTGGAAGTACCAGATCGAGACCCACGTTGAGCCCGGAGCGCTGAATGTGTATATTGACAACGGCAAGACGCTGCCAACATGTCAGCAACTCGCAACTTATGATGCCGTTATTACGTCGTTTACGCGGCTGGCGCAGGAATGGAAGTGGAACCGGCCAGTCTCGGCGTTGGAGGCACGTGCGCCTGAGCGCTACGGCTTTGAAGACACTGCTCGATTCATTGATGGCGAGATTCGCGGCGAGCTGTCGGCGCTGTTGCGCATCCACTGGGTGCGCATTGTCGTCGATGAAGGGCACAAGTTGGGCGGCACGACCGAGACGAGCCAAATGCGCATGGCTCGCGTCTTCCATGCCGAAAAGCGCTGGGTCATGACTGGAACGCCGACGCCGAACACGCTGCAGTCCGCCGACCTGCGTCACATGCACGGGCTCTTGGTGTTTCTCCAAGACGCGCCGTATGGAAACCCGGACGGCAAAGCGTGGCTCAAAGCCGTCGCTAAGCCATTTGAGCGGAACGAACCCATCGCGTTTCTCCGCGTGAAACACTTGCTGAGCCGCATTATGATGCGACACACGAAACACTCGATCCGCGACATCCTCCCAGATCCAATTCGGCGCGTCACGATCATCGATCCGACTCCAAAGGAGTACGACGTCTACAATGCCGTGGCCGCCAGTGTGCGTGCCAACTTGGTCGCGACGAACTACGATCCCAAGTACCCAGGCAGGTTGCATTTGGATAGTCTCCTGAATCCGATCAATCGCAAATACGCGAAGCAGGTCGTGTCAAACCTGCGGACCGCGAGTTGTGGCGGTATGGTCATGAAAATTTTGATGACGCAGAAGGCACTCGTTGAGGCCGTGAATTACGCGAAGGAAAAGACTCAGATTGAAGGTGAACGACTCACAGTGGTGCTGGACTACATACGAAAAGCCCAGGAGTCCGGGATGAGTACACCGTGTGGACGATGCAATCGGCGTTTCCAACTGCTGATGGTCATCCCGTGTGGTCATCTCTGCTGTGCGGATTGCACGGGCGACTGTATGGAGAGCATGGGACCGCATTGTCCGATCTGCAATACTGTCTTTGACATTGAAATTTTCCAGGAGCTGCAGCCCGGATTTGAGTTTGCGTTTGAAGGTTCTGGACCATTGGATGACCTGACGCAGCAGGGCGCCGGAGCGCGCTTCCACCAGCGAGAGCGCGAAGAAGAACGCCGGCAGAATCTGCGCGCGTGGCAAGAGCGGCAACGGAATGGCGAGCCGCGTGTGCCGCGACCTTTTCTTGCGATCAATTACCTGCGCGATTTCGATATCGTCGATGCCAGCAAAGCGTTGTACGTCGTCGCGCGTGTGAAGGAGCTCAAGCAAGAGTACGCGAACGCGTACGCGGAAGCGAGCAACTCGAGAACGTATGCACCTCGCCACCTGAAAGCGATTGTGTTTTCGCAGTTCAACGAACACATTTGGAGCGTCAAGATCGCGTTTGCGCAGCAGGGCATCCCGACCGCCGATTTCATCGGTGGCGTCTCGTCCGTGCACCGCATGAAGTACCTCGCCGAATTCCGGAATGACCCGAAAGTGAACGTGTTGCTGCTCACGGAAATGGGTTCCCATGGTTTGGATTTGTCATTTGTCACGCACATGTTCCTGATGGAGGAGATTTGGGATAAATCGCTCGAGAAGCAGGTCGTGAGTCGCGCGCACCGCATGGGTGCGCGGCAAGCCGTCGTGGTCGAGCAGCTCGTGATGCGCGATACGATCGAGGGGGTCCTGTTGCGCATGAACGACCAGATTCTGAAGCGCCAAGAGCGACGACTGGAAGCCGAGGAGGCTGAAATGGAGGTGGAAATGGCGCTGCGGTACGAAGAACAGTTGCAACAACAGCATCGGCATTCCAACAAGTTGAATGGCACGGGCAACCTCGAAGGCACCTTTCGACTGCACCACAAGTCAAAAAAGCGTCATCACAAATCCGCAAGTGCGTTGCTACCCAAAGACGCGAATGAGAAGAACAAAGCGTCGCGGCTGCAGCAGCAACTCTACCACGTGCTGCAACATTTGCGGCTGCTGAACGAAGACGTGGTCGCGGAACCAGGTCACGTGCGCTTTACCATCGAGGACGAGAACGGCAGCATTGTTCGCAAGGGATCGCACCGCATGGCGGCGTACAAGTCGAGCGCTGGTCAGCTCGTGATGGTGCCGCCAGTGGATGCTGCACCTGCGTTCACTACTGCTACTTCTACTTCTAGAGCAAGTAGCTCTACCCAAGCCAGCGGCAGTGGATCAATGGGGTCTTCTCAATCGACGAACGTCAAAGCTGAACCCAACCGAGGACCTGGGACGTCTACTCCGTCGATGGCCACTTCACCTCCGAAGCCTCCTAGCAGCGGTGGAACGAGTCAAACAAGCAAAACCAAGCCAACGCAACCTGCTCAGAATCACCAGCCTAGTGTCACCGTTGTGCGTGGGAATGGAAATGTGATTGCTCCTAGTTCGAACTCGCAACCTGCGGTTGTGAAACCTGAGCTTCCTAGAGGCGAAAATGCCAATTCTAGTAGCAAAACGACAGCATCTCCAAGTAGAAGCAGCAACAATGCAGTGGCTGCAGCAGTGGCCGTGAAGACAGAGAGAAGCAGTGAAACCTGCCAGGTCGCTACCCAAGGAACTACCACTAAAGCCGCTCAAAAAATGACGAGCTCCTCCACGAGCGTCAAGGTTGAACGTCCACAAGACAAATCCAGTTCTCATGCTCAGAAATACAAGGTGAAGCAAAAGGAAAAGAGGGAAGAGAAGAAGAAGGAGAAGAAAAAAGTCTCGGCATCGACGACTTCGGTCGTGGAAAAAGAAACAAGTGCTCCCGTCGCGAAGAAGAAGAAGAAAGCTACTGCGCCATCGATGGCGCCTTTGGTTGTGAAAACCGAAAGCAGTACTCCTGTCGTGGCAAAACATAAACCTACTGCTGTTCCTGCGCCTTTGGCTGTGAAACCTGAGCCCGCTGTCCAAACTGTCCATAGCTCTCCTCCTACCAGCAGTGCAATGAAGCCCGAGCCGTCTCGTGGACAAAAGCGAAAGCGGACACAGTCTCAGGAAGATGCAACGGCGCCATCGCTCGGCGGGTCTGGGACGTTGCACGATCCCGTTCTCCTAGTGGACTCAGACGACGATCCTCCAATTATGGCCGCACCACCAACGGTTCCGTCGGTCAAGTACGAAGCGAGCCCTGCAAAGCGCGCGGCAGTGACTTCCCAGCCGAGCCCAGCGAGTCGGAAAGCGCAGAAGCGGCCGATTAAAAGGGTGACGTTCGAAAGAGACGAGAGCGAGACCGAGAGCGAATACGCGCCGAGTGATTCCATGAGCGACGACTAATGTTTGCACACAACTAGTTTGTGTATAATGATGCTGCTGGGTAAGCCTTCCTACTTCTTTAACTCCAAATGGCGGCATGTGTGGCCGCGCCATGACTCACCTGCCTGGCGTCCTGGATGATTTTGTAAAAGTTGTCGTTGCTATCGCTTGTACCGTTGTTGTTGTCTGAGCTGCCCTCATCATGGTTTGTGGCGTGCTTTTTGTCCATACGCAACTGTGAATTGCGCACAAAGCCGAAGAACTTTTGCTCCTGCGCGCTCAGATCTGGGTGCCATACGTCGACGATGAGCACGATGCGGCTGTGGTGGAGATCGTCATTCCACGCCTCGTGCTCGAACGAGTCGTCAAACACGAAGCACTTGCCCTCTTGGACGTGGATCGTCTCGTCGCCGACCCGCAAACGGCATTTGTCCTTGGGCACAATGAGTGGCAAGTGGCACCGCAGCTTCTTGTTCGTCGGGCCGTGGTGCTTCTTGATGTGCGTCTGCGGCGCCAGCGCCGAAAAGAATGCGTGGTCGTAGTGACTCGAGATGGACTCGATGGCTGCGACTGTGTTTGGACACAGCGCGCGGTTCGCGGAGAAGTCCATATTGTGGAGGAACAAGTAGAACACGTTCCAGTCGCCAGCGTTATGGCCCACAGACCCCAAGCCGTCGTTCGCCTAAGCGTTAAGAGTCGACAGAAAGTCATTAGTGTCAGGCTGTGGAACCAACTACATGTGCACACTTACACTGATGTTGCTCGCCCAGGTCGGTGCGCGGTATGGTTGGAAGCCCTGCTTGCACTTGAGCGCCAAAAGCTCTTCCTTGATGACCGGAAACGCGCGTTCAAGTGTCGCGATCCATGAGAACGCACCACAGTCCCATTGCGGCTGTGCGCACAGCGACGGGATCATCTCTGGGCAACCGCGCTGCCAGCGCGACATGCCGTCAGGGAGACGCTGGTGATTCAGTTGCACCAGAATCCACTTGCGCAGCCTCACGAACGCATCGTTGGCGTCGTCGGACTGTTGGTTGCCATGGTTGCGACCGAAGGTGCGCGTGAGCCACTGCATCGCCATGCCTTCGCTGAAGCGCGACATGCTCCATGAGTGCACGAGCGCCTCCATCTTCTCACGTATGCGCACATCCGCGTCTGCTCCTCGAGGCGATGCTATTGATGCTGCTTCGGTCACCATCTGCGCATCCGCGTGCTGTGAATCGATCGATGCGTGCGCCATTGGCTTCCACGCTTCTGTGGATCCAAAAATGGTGCCATTGACGCTAAAGGTCGTGATGCCACTAAAGTGAACATTCACAATCTCATCACTGTCACTAATATGAATCATCCGGAAATGTGCTGTCACTAAAATGGAACAACCAGTTTGTATTTGGCTGAGCTCGATGTCACTAATCTCTTTGAAGATCAGTGTCACTAAAAGAATCCGGACAAAGTGTCGGATATGCTGACTGACAAGAATGGGAATTGACCCCCTCACGACAATCATGACGACGGCATCCGAAGCAAACGCGAGCGCTGCGATCCCCGCGGAGCTCGTGGAGAAGCTGCGCGCTGCAGGACAGGATCACGTGCTCAAGGTACACGTGCTCACACTGGCGTCGTTATGGAATAGGGAATTGATCTCTTGATGCGCTCACTTGTCTGTAGTTTTACGAAGCCGGCGTGCTGCAGGAAGAGCAAGTGCTTCACCTAAAGGATCAGGTGCGCGCTGCTATTGTATAGTCCTGGGTGCGACCCTTGTCACTGCTATGCTCATGCAGTTTGGTGTGTGTTTGTTTGCAGCTGGAAGCACTCGATCTCGAGTACCTGCGCTCGATCTTTGAGGCATCGACTCGCGCACATGCGGCAAACGAAGGTCAGGAAGAAGTGCTGGAGCCGCTGCAGGAGTTCGATCTGCTGGATGAGTGCAGTGTGGAGCAGAAGCAAGCGTGGTGGGACTGCGGTCTCGATGCGATCGCTAAGAGCCAAGTGTGCGCGCTCGTGCTGAGCGGCGGCCAGGGCACGCGGCTCGGGTTCGCGGGTCCCAAGGGATTGTACAACATCAGTCTTCCGTCCGAGATGAGTCTGTTTCAGCTGTTTGCCGAGCGGCTCTTGCGGCTGCAAGCGCTCGCTGAGGCCAAGGCTGGGAGCGTATCGGCTGCCGTGATCCCGTTCTACGTGATGACGAGTCCGATGAATCACGCTGAGACCGTGGAGTACTTCCAAACCAACAAGTTCTTTGGTCTGCAGGAGGCGCAAGTGTTTTTCTTTGCCCAGGGCACGCTCCCGTGCTTCACGCGCGGTGGGAAACTCATGCTGGAAGACGCGCACACACTCGCAACGGCGTCGGACGGCAATGGCGGCATCTACAAGGCGCTCGCGACCAGCGGCGCGTTGCAGCAACTGCAGGACCGCGGCGTCAAGTACCTGCACGTGTTCTCGGTGGACAATGCGCTCTGCAAGGCCGCGGACCCGACCTTCATCGGCTATTGCATCGACAAGGACGCTGACTGCGCCAACAAGGTCGTGTGGAAGTCGCGTCCCGACGAGAGCGTTGGCGTCGTGGCCAAGAAGAACGGCAAGTTCTGCATCGTCGAGTACTCAGAAATGGACAAAACCGCGTGCGAATTGGTCAACCCGAGCAACGGCAAGCTCGCATTCGGCGCCGCCAACATCTGCAACCATTTCTACACCATGTGAGTTTCTTTTTTTCAGTCTCTAAGAACGTAGTCTTTGTGCCTTAGTTTTGTCTAATGCTCCTCTTTCTTTCGTGTTTTGTAGCGACTTCCTGGTCAATGTCGTGCTCCCAAACCTCCAGTTGGAATACCACGTGGCGCACAAGAAGATCCCGATCGCGAACGACCAGGGCGTGACGTACACTCCGGCCACAAACTCGGGTCTGAAGCTCGAGGCGTTCATCTTTGACGTGTTCCCGCTCTCGCAGCGCATGGCCGTGCTCTCGGTACCGCGCGAAGACGAGTTTGCACCCGTGAAGAACCCACCGGGAGCCGCGACCGACTCGCCAGACACGGCGCGGCACCTAGTCTCGGAGCAGTGCAAGCGCTGGTTGCTCACCGCAGGCGCCAGCTTTGACGACACGACCAACGGACTCTGCGAAGTGCGTCCGACGCTCTCGTACAACGGCGAAGGACTTGAGGAGACCGCGAAACGCGCGTCGCCGATCCGGTTGCCCATTGTGTTGGGGACTGACGCATAGAAGACCATCGAAAGCGAAGCAACTCAAGTGAACAACACAAGAAGAATGCATTTTTCATCAGCATGCAGCCGCGCCAATGCGACAGAAAGAAGAGTTAAAGCTACGCTAGAGAAATCTGAAGACTCCATCGCCTGGGGACTTTTCCATCCAACGCCGGCTTCCACTTTCTACACGTCGTCGCGACTGTTTTTGCAGATATGCACATGGACATTTTTGAAGCTTTTTTGGTTTGTTTTCAGTTGTTGCCGTCGTTTCTTGTCGTCATTTCACCACCTCGCTCGTTCGTCTTTCATTTGTCTTCATATTCGCTCGACCCATCCTCGTACGAAGCACGCGCCAATCTCCAGAATGCGAAACGATTAGCAGATGATGATGTCCGAAAGTGAAAGCCACACGCACACACTTGTCGTTTTTTGTCACACAAGAGAAAAGAACAGAGTGAGAGCAACACACGCACACGTTGGACACCAAAAGGGAGCAACTCATGCACACAAACACCGCTTTTTTCAGTTGCAAGGCTCGCGCGCGGGTCAGGTTGCTCTTTTTTCCATCCAATCATGCAATATTGTGCCGCTCCGTCGTGCCAGTCTGCGGGTTTACTCGCTCTTCTTGTGCGCTTCTTCGAGGCGTTGGATCAATTCGTCACGTTCACCGCTGGTGTCCAGTCCGCGCGCGCTCAGTTGCTCACGAAGCTCGTCGACCTTCAAAACAGACCAATCTGGGGTTGACGCAGGCTGTTGTTTGTCATCAGTAGGGGCAACACCCGCAGCATCCGAGTTCTTACCGTCGTTGTTGTCCCCGGCATCTTCATGCATCGCCGTTGTCGTGTTGTCGTCTTCCTTCTTCTGCTCCTCTTTGGCATCGTTTCGCGGTGATTCACTGCGGCGGCGGTCTCGGCTTGCGCTACGCTCCTCCTCGTCTCGGTTCTTCTTCGAGTCCTTTCGCGGGCTGCGGCTGCGGCTCTTGCTGGCACTGCGGCTACGACTACGGCTACGGCTGTAGCTGCGCTTACGCGATCGAGACTTCTTGCTGCTGCGGTGGCGGCGCGGGCTACGGCTACGGCTGCGACTGCGGCTACGGCTACGGCTACGGCTTCGTCCGCGGGCGACACGGATGCGAACGTGCACGCGGTCGCCCTTGTACCGGACCGCGGTGTCGTCCAACTTGTCCACAGCGTACTTCATATCACTCTTGTTGCTGTACTCAACGAATCCATGGCCTCGGCCATCGACGCTCGTGAACACGACGTCGCCAGCCTTGCGCATGAAATCCTTGAGATCCTGCCACGACATTTGTGACGGCAAGCGGGACACATCAACGCACCACTCGCCCGTGCCACGCACATTGCGCGGGTACCGTGGCTTCTCACGACCGCCCTTGCTGCCACCCGAGTTGGCCGGCTCGACACGCAGGCGCTGGCCGTCGTACTCGTAGCCGTTGCGGCCCTCGATCGCGTCTTCGGCGTCGCGCGGCGTCTCGAAGTCCACGAACGCGAAGGCCGGTGGGCGTGACGGAACCTTCACGTCGATGTCCTTGATGCGGCCGTACTTGTAGAAGAGGTCCTCGACGTCGCGCGTGCGGATGTCGATCGGCAGGTTGCCCACGTACACGCGCGCCGACGCCATCTGGAGCTTGTTCTTGGGGCGGATACTGTGGAAATAATGAGTGAGGGACTCGATTCCAGATCCACCAACGGACAGGTTTTCCGACCGTTCCATAAAAGTGACTCTCTCCCTCGCTTCAGTGACGCTGTGCAAACCTAGCAGGAAAAGAAAGGCAGCATACGAACTTAATGACATGGAATTCGCATTCACGTTGGAGCTGCAATTCCACATTCGGTCACGCGATGGCGCTGGACGACCTGAACCGCGCGGCTGCGGCCTCTGATGCCCAGCAACCCGACTCGGCGCTCTTCCAGAGCCTGCTCTACTGCTGTGGATCGCGAGCGTGGGTCAGCAAACTGCTGCAGCGCTTCCCGTTCGCGGACTTTGCCGCGCTCTGTCGAGCGTCGAATGATGTCGAGAAGGAGCTTTCGCGAGAAGATTGGCTTGAAGCGTTTGGCGCTCACCCTCGTGTACGTTGTTGAGCGCTTTGAATTGAGCATGAAGATGCATTGGGTAGTGAATATTAATATCTATTTCTCCTGCCGATGACAGATTGGACGAGCGAAGCAACCGATCAAGGAATGGGAAGCGCAAGAGCAAAAGGTGTCATCAAGCGAGTAACTTGACTATAGTGCTGGTCAGTTTATATTGACGACATGGAATGACTTTGTGTACTAGGCGACGAAAAACGCTGCGGAAGCGGTCCTGGATCGTCTTGAAGAGCTCAACAATCAGTACTTCGAAACATTCGGGTATGACCACAAACGCAGCACTTGCTGTCTGTCTGTCTGCCAACGTCTGAACAAACGTACCGATATTTGTCTGCGAGTAGCTACATTTACATTGTCTGCGCCACGGGCAAATCAGCCGAAGAGATGCTGCAGATCCTGGAATCCCGGATCGACAACAACGCGGACGACGAGCTCAAGATCGCGGCTGCCGAGCAGAGCAAGATCACCAAGCTGCGTCTCGAGAAGCTTCTCGCTCAGTAAGCAAACCATGTGTGTATATGTATGGCATCTGTGCAAGAGTAGCATAACCGTGTGGTTTACGAGCGCGGTTCTAACGCATTTCTTTTGGTTTGCTGTCTGCAGAACCACCAAACAACAATCTCGCTTGTGAGCTGAGGTTCTCAACCGTTTTCCTTCAGGACAAGTGCATTTAACATACGTATCCGATAAACGTTAAATAGAATCATCCCCATTGCGTCTCATATAAAGTTCGAGAGGTCGATTCGCGCGCAAAAAGCACCATTTGAGCAAATAGCAAAAGCGCAAGCAGCATGGCGAGCGGCGGCGGGTATTTCGACATCAACGACATCCTCGCGGGCGACGAGCGGCTCAAGTGCACGTTCGCGACCGACGCCATCGACTGCGCGTACCTGGATCCGAGCTGTGTGGGGGATGATCTGAAGCAGGGCGCCGTCGTGGAGCTGCCGATGTGGCTCGCCGAGCCGCTCGCTGGTCGCGGTGACGTGACGCTCGAGGTGCCGCACTACCTCACGAAGCGCTTTCGACGCATGATCAAGGCAGGGCCGTCGTCCGTGAACCTTCGCGACTTCACGGCGTACTTCTACGAGGTTGGCCAGCATTTGCTCCCGCTGGTGGACGAAGAGAGCGGCAAGGAGATCGAAGAGATCCTGCGGCTGTCCTTTGGCGGCGAGCGCTACCGCGATATCCTCAACAACTCGATGAACTCGCTAGACGAAGACACGACCGAGTTCACGCGCAAGCTGACGGAGGAAGAGAAGAAGCTTTTCCAGGCAGGCGTGCGCGACTCGAACGACTTTATCCAGTGGAAGGGTCGCAAGACCGAAGTGATCACGACCGCGGCCGTCGTCGAACGCTCGACAAAGAGGAGAAAGTATTAAAGCAGTAGCACAGCGCAGTGAAAGCGGTTGCACAGATGCTCATTGCATGTGGTTCACGACGATAATAATGAATGGAACAGAGCAAGTTGCCTTGCTTGCATGCCGTGTGTTGCATGGTGCATCCTTGTCGCTGCAAAGTGCCACAGTGATTCTCGTAAAGTTCGAACTGCTCCATGCGAACTTATATAGTAAGTGCGGTTAAACTAGGCAGTGCGAAGCGCACTTTCCTAAAGTCAACACAGCTTTTTCCCCTCAAGCCCACATTTGCTGTGCGATATTGGAAGCAGGAGGAAGCAGGAGAAGCCCAAGCAAGATGCTGGTGACGTTCGTGATCGACACGAGCGCGTCGATGAACCAGAGCACGAGCACGGGGATGACGCTTCTCGACTACGCCAAGTCGGCAGTCGAGCGCTTCGTGAAGCGGGTACGCGACCCGAGCCGCCGGTACCAGCATCACTTCATGCTCATCTCGTGCGGGAGCGACACACCTGCGGTGACGACCGCCGCGGCACAACAGCGCCATGGAGCATCGTCTTCATCCTCATCTTCGTCAGAAAATGCGAGTGCGCCGTGGAACGGACGCGTGCGCGTCGGCTGGGACCAGTCCACGAACAAGGACGCGTTCCTGAGCGAGCTCAAGAACCTGCGCGCCACGGACCTCAGCGACGTTGGCTCCGCGCTCAAGCAGGCGTTTGAGCTCATGAACCAGATCCGCCTGCAGTTCAATTGGGACAACTACGGATTGGGACGTACCCCGTGGAATACGAACGTTGCAGTGTGCATCTTGCTCACGGACGCGACGGTGCTCTCGACGATGGATGGCATGATCCAGGACACGCTCACGATCGCGCCGTCGAGCGCCGTGGGAGCAGATCTCACGCACGAGCCATATCGATGGGACCAGGTGAGTTTCCTGTGCTTTTGGATGGTAATGTGTCGCTGAACCTTAACGGATGGATACACTTGTAATTGCTGGTTGTGTAGCGTTTGTATACGATTGCGCTGAAGCTCTCGGCGACTACGAACGGTGGGAAAAGCCAGTCAGCCATCCCCACGGACCTCATGGCGCTGAGTGAAGCCACGGGAGGAATGCTCTATCTCCCGACCTCCAAGCCCGCCGTCGAGCAAAGGTATTGGCTTGTGGCCCACTTCAAATCTACTGACACACTGACACTAATGCATCGGTTTCTTGTGTTTTTCATTGCAGCATTGATCAAATCATCTTGAAGCTTAAGGCAGGAGCAGTGGTAAAGTTCAAGTGCGATGCAAGTGAAGGCGAGAACGAGTTTCCCATTGCGCGCAACATCATCAGTCCGATCCCAAGCGGCAAGGAATACTGCTGGCCAGTTGCCGAAGCCTTTTGGCTGGACAGGAACACGGTCTCGCTACCTTCACGTGATGCACACCCGGTACTAGTGTACCGCCGTACGGTGGAGACCGCGATTGAGGCAGCGACGAACCACATGCTTCTCGACACGCTGAAGTTTCCAGCAGACAACTACACGCTCGAGACGTCGCTGAGTCCGGCGCCTCCACGTGGGCAACGATGGCTGGTGTATGTGCAAGGAAGCAAAGGCGATGGACGTCTTGGCGATCCAATTGGGTTCTTGCGTGCTGCCCCGTCATCTGGATCGACTTCCAACATAATGCTCGTGCTGCTGCCGTACAACTTTCCGGCGCTGTTCACACTGCTCGTGGAAGCTGCGCGCGTGTACCAAGCCAGTGGCCAGAACATCAACTCGACTTCGGGTACCTGGGTGTTTCAAGCGAAAGCCATGCCGTCGTCGTGGAGAGAGCTGTTTACGTCGTACATCAGCGGATGCCCACTGTATTACTACGCACCGCTGAAAAAAGTGCTGCGGAAATACAACCTGCATGACATGGTGCCAGAAGTTCAGGATTCCGGCCGCAGCTATCAGGTAAGCTAAGCACTGACCACTCTTTTGTGTGATAATGCTGTGTGAGTGTGTATGGATGAATAGGGATGCCGACTTGATGATTTGTTTGTTTGTAGATCTCAAACTATCTGAATCGCCTTCGAGATCAGTCGATTACAGAAAGCGAGAACAACAACAAGCTGTATGCGCGACCAGCTGTGACGTCTGGGTCTCGAAATGGCGGCATTCCGGACGCCTCGCCCAATGCCTCACCTCTCCCAAATCGCGACAGTGGCAATGGCACACAATCTGAATCCTCTCTTGATGGCGTCGCCAACATGTCGTTGCAAGATTTGCTGAGCGCACATCGCAAGAGCAAGCGACAGTTCTTTGACAAACCTGCTCGAAACGCTCTCCAGCTGCCGCTGCCGCGTATCATGGCCCACCAAGAGGAATCAGTGTCCATGAGACTAGCTCCCAGTTTCCGAGCGGCTGAAGAAGACGAGAAGCATCGTCAACCTATTGATGTCATGAGTGATTACGAATCTCGGCTTATCAAAAAAGAGGCGCTGCGAAATCCACTTGGTGATCCAGAACCTGATGAGGACACCCCAGCGGGCATTCGAAGGCGTCAGCTGTGCTTTAATCTCGGAAACCCATACAAGAAGAACGCAACGAAAGTAAGCCCAACTTGTTTGGAATCCTATTTTGTTGATCGCATAGCTAAATGCTTGTTTGCGTCTATAGCAGCAAGTGAGCAACGTATATCAGGGAGAAGCTGCCGATGAAGCCGCTACTCTGGGAGGGCAATCTCCAAAGCGCCAGCGAACGCGTAAGCGCTCGTCGCAGCTGAAACGTGAGAAAAAGCAAGCGAAACGATCGCATCGTCCACCAAGCTCCCCATCGTTTGTGTCGTCGTCTCCGGGTTCCCCATCTCGCTCACCGACGTCGGTGTCAAGTGGATCCCCTGTTACGTCTTCCCCTGGGATGAGTGAAAGTGGAGATTCGATCATGTCGGACTCGTCCGTTGGCTCCAACTATTCCGTGAAAGCCGAGACTGCCCAAATGCTTGGAATCCCTCTGCACGACGGCAACTTCGTGGAAGAAGGACGCGACAAGAGCTTCGTTCGATCTGTTTATGGGGTGCTCGTGGAGAACTGGGAGGCTTGGAGCACGATTCTTCGCTTGATCAAGGCGCGTACGATTACGACGCAGGTATGTGCATGTCTGAGTTTTTTGAAGGTGGCAAGGAGAGTTTTGTTTTAGATGCTCTGACGGGGTTTTACATACATAGGAGGAAGAGTTTATCATGACCGCGCTGCGATCGATGAAAGGCGGCGACATTGTCGTGCGAACGTACATCCAGCAAGCAATCCACCACTCGAAGCAGTTCAAAAAGTCGACGTTGGTAGCGCAAATGCAAAAGATTCTCGAGGAAGTCGAGGCTCGAGAATCCAATTTGGAAGGTGCCAGTGCGCCGGAAGAGGCTATGGCAAACTAACACTCAGCGATGATGCGCTCAATTAATGTCCATTCTATCTCAGAGCGTATTTTGCTCGCTGTGGCTGACAATTGATACGAAACGACAATCCACTCGTCTTTTGCTCTCCAGGTCCACAGGTTTACATGAAAGGTCGCGAAACGACGCGAATGCTGGAAATGGTCGAAACGACTCGAGCAACGCACTCATCAGGTAGGCGAAGCTTTTTGGTACTGACGCAGGGACGATACAAGCAGGGAATTCAACCTCAGCGACTCCTGAGACGCTGCTGCAAGTGACTCGAGCAAAGCTTCAGACTTGCGAGCCGAATGAGCAAACAGCCAGTGAAGAGCGTAAGTGGAACAGATTGGCATTTTGATGTGTGATGAGGATGTGGCCACCTGACGGGAGATTTCCTTCATGTCATGCGTAGACCAGCAATGCAGCGTCGCTGAACTTTGTATTGAGTGAGCTGAACAAGTACGATAAAGAGGATCCAAGTGGAGCGCTGTCTACAGCTGCTGCCATTGGATCAAAGGCTGGCAATGACTTCAAAACTCTGCGCAGCAGCAATCGACTACAAGATGTTCCGTCGTCAAGCAGCACCGGGAAAGCAGGTGGTCTGCCACCAGGTACGAAGAAGATACCTGCATTGGGAAGCGGAAAGATTGCAACGAATGGATCGGCTAGTCCTGCCAAGACAGCAGTGGGCAAGAGCAGTGGGATTAGTTTGGCAGCATGGCTCGAAAGCCATGTGCCGCGTGAAAAGGCTGGATTTCCAGGAATCAGACCGACTTATCTTGGAGATCCAACTCGAGGAGGCGGGAGCACATGCATCAGGGAGAGTTTCCTTCCATTGTGGTGCTTCCTTGACGTCGAGCAACAACTTGAGAATGAACCAAGGGAATGGTTGAAGCGTGGACCAATCAAAGCTGTCGCGCTTCCGATTGACGAAGCCACAGGAATTGCCGGCAACTGGTCGGGTTGTATGGTTATCGCGTTCGAAGAAAAGCTAAGTCGTTATGTTGTATCATGGTCCGCGGGCAAACGTGTCGGATCTCCCATCGTGCATCGCAGTTTGATCTGCTTTGAGCAAGACAACAGAGAGACATTCGCGTCTCGCTTACTGCAAGCAATCGAGCGACGTGATCAAGCAGAGGCGTTGCTGCGACAGTCGTTGTATGTGGAGAGTATGCCGATCAGCTTCGATATTCAACTGGACTCGGTCACGATCAGCAACATTCTCAGTTTGACACTGACCTCGTCATCGGTTCCCGAGAATGCAGGGACTTTGTCGCTCCTTGAAGAAGTCAACAATGCGTACTTGCACACGATGAACAAATTGATTTATGACACCAATGCGGACGACATGGAGTGCGAGTTTCCCGACCTCAGGCTTCCTGAAAATCCTCTACCTCCACCACCACCGCAATGCGGAGTCGTACCGATTGCGAGATACGACTACAATCATCGATTCGTGAGCATTTCAACCGACAAGTTTATTAGCATGCCGTTTGCAGTGAGCGCGTTACTCGACGTGCGAAAGAGTTGCGTCGAGGTCGAGAGTCAAAAGTTCCTCTTGGACCAGCAACCTACCGAGATCAGCTTTGGAGATATACGTCAGATGCCGAAAAGCATCACGTTGGCCAAATTTGGCTCCATCCATGCGCAGATGAGCCACGCAGCGCTTCGATGCATGCGGGACAATCGGACGCGCTTAGCTGCGAAACGGATCCAATTCCACTTCAGCCAGGTGCAGCATCCAATGTACAACATCGCGGAACCGAACCGATTAAAGTATCTGGAGACACCGACGCGATATTTCCTGCAACGAGTGAATTATATGATCGAGGATACGTTGCGGTACCTGATTCATCAGAACTTCACGGGCTACACGAATTTGATTGAAGAAATGTCGGGTTTCCACGTCGAGGTCAAAAGCCCCAGTGATGTGCGCGTCGTGCCTCTTCACTCTGCGAACACACCTACCGAAGGTACTCCTCCTATTGCTATCCATCAGCCGATGTTTCGATTAGAACTGATGATTTCGACTGAGAGGCGCATCTTGAATCAGGACCAAGTGGACAAGCGCGCAGCAGAAATTCGTGAGTGGTGCTTAGCGAACGCCCTCGATCGCCAAGCGCAATGCCCGCTCGAGCCGCTTGCTGTGGAGATTGGGTACAGGTTCGAGTATGCAACGAGTCCGAAGGATTTCCAGGATGCGATCACGTCGCAGTTTGACGTGGCGCTACAGCGACTCAGGTCGTTGGAACTCGTCGAAAGACTGGTCATGGATCGCATTTTCTGGCCAAACCAAGATTGCATCGCATGTTTGGAGACAAGTACCGAGATGGTCGCTGGGCTTCGAGAGCAAGTGAAAAATGCAATCGCGCGCGCCACCACGCCGCTGCTTGACTACCACGCCCAATTCGACAGCTATATCGCGTTGCTCAATATGAATGTGGACGAGTACTTGAAGACTATCATTAAAGTGCAGTCCGAGCAATCTTCTTCAACACCGCGTACGGGCGAAGACGAAGGAGACAGTGGCGATAAGGAGCTGCCGCCTCTTGTCCCGCCAGTGGAGCTGAATGAACTTCGCCGTCTGCTGAATTATCACCGCGATCAAGAAGCAAAAATTCTAGAGACGATCCCATCGCGTGCAGCCAATCTAGGTCTCTTCCAGGTCGACCTGACGAATATCCGATTTACGCTCGCGAAGAAGCATCACGACAGCTTTTTAAAGCTGCTCGACGCGCAAGTCGGGTACTGTTTCCAGGTGGCAACGCGAATTATGGCCAAATTCGAAGAAATCAATCAAAACCTGGCTGCTACACCCAAAGACATCGAGAGTCTCACAGCGCTGCAAGAATATATCGCAGGCATCCCAGCGCTCATGCAGCCGCTGCAGGATGAAATCACCCAAATGATGAAGGACAATGGCCTCATCGACGAGTTTCAACATTACGTCAATGACGAGCATCTTCGACTGACTTGGAACGTCCAGGGCTGGCCGACGAAGATCACGGCGCAGAGTTCGCGGTTCAAGTGGGCACTCGAGGAACGCAAAGGAAAGTTCGCCAAGCAAATGGAATCCGAGCAAGAGCGCTACGAGAAAACGCTGACAACGCTTCTGGAAGAGATCGAGAGCTTCTCGCGGTACGACAATCTGGCATTTGTCGACGATGTCGCGCATCACGCGATGACGGTACAGAAGAAATTGGAGCAAGCGCAGCAGGACGCGATGCTGTTTAACAGTCGAGAGACGCTGTTTGGGAAAGAAGTGACGTCCTACGACACACTCACTCTAGCGAAGAAGAACTTTGAGCCTTACAACCAACTCTGGGCGACGTCGTACAACTGGATTCAGAGCAGAAAAAGCTGGATCCAGGGTAGTTTCACCGACATTAACGCCGAAGAAGTCGAGAAACTCGTGGAAACGTACAGCACGTCGATCCAGAAAGCGTTCAAGTTTTTCAGCAACAATGGGAACGAAGCGTGCACGAAGATCGCTGAGACCGTGAAGGAGCAGATCCTCGTTTTCAAGCCGTACGTGCCGCTGATTGTCGCGTTACGAAACCCTGGCATGCGTCAGCGACACTGGGCCGACCTGAGTAAAAGCATCGGCTTTGACCTTGAGATCGATGAGAGCTTCACACTCACGAATATCTTCCAGTTGAATCTTCTCGACCGCATTGACGATATTGTGAAGATCGCAGAAGCAGCCGGGAAAGAGTACCAGGTGGAACAAGCGCTCGGGATCATGAAAGGCGCGTGGGAAAAGATCGATCTCCAAATCATCTCGTACCGTGAAACTGGCACGTACGTGATCAAAGGCGTTGATGAGATTCAAGTTGTATTGGATGAGCATGTGACGATGACGCAGGCGATGATGTTTTCCTCGTTCAAGGGTCCATTCGAAGAGGAGATCACGGAGTGGAATGCAACACTGCAAATGGTCTCCGAAGTGCTCGAAGAATGGCTCGCTGTGCAACGCAATTGGCTGTACCTGCAACCCATTTTTGAGTCTCCATATATTAACAAGCAGCTACCTGCCGAAGGGAAGCGGTTTGCGTCTGTGGACAAGAATTGGCGCCAAACGTTGGCGTCGGCCAAGGCAAAGCCGAAAGCTGTGGAGTTCTGCAAGAATAGCAAGCTGCTTGAGAAATTTCGAGAGTCCAACTACTTCTTGGAGATGGTGCAAAAAGGGTTGAGTGAGTACCTGGAGGTGAAGAGATCATCGTTTGCGCGCTTCTACTTTTTGTCGAATGACGAGCTGCTCTCGATTCTTTCTGAATCCAAGGATGTCAAATTGGTGCAGCCACACTTGAAGAAATGCTTTGAAGGTATCGTCCAAGTCACGTTTGAGGACGATTTGAACATCAGCGCGATGATCTCGGCCGAAGGCGAGAAAGTTCAGTTTGTTACCCAAGTCGACCCAAAGAACAAAAACGTCGAGCACTGGATGATGGAAGTCGAGAATATGATGAAGATCTCGATTCGCGACGCTATGGAACGCGCCATCATAGACTACACGAAGATCGATCGAACAGTGTGGATCCAAAAGTGGCCCGGGATGTGCGTGCTCAACGGCAGTCAGATGCACTGGACGCGAGAGATGGAAGAGGCCATAGACAACGAAGGCAAAGAAGGTGTAAAGAAGATGATGGCGAGGCAGCTGGGCCAGCTCGCGGATATGGTGACTCTGGTTCGCGGGGACCTGGATAAAATGTCTCGCATCACGTGTGGTGCGCTCACGGTCATTGATGTCCATGCTCGCGATGTCACGAGAAAACTCATCGCTCAAAATGTCGAGTCAAAGGGCGATTTCCTATGGAGCTCGCAGCTCAAGTACTATTGGGTAAAAGATCTCTGGGTTCAAGCGGTGACTTCACGACGACCATACGGGTACGAGTACCTGGGCAACTCGTTCCGACTTGTGATCACGCCATTGACGGACAAATGCTATCTGACGCTGATGGGCGCTCTCCAAATGATCCTCGGAGGCGCACCTGCTGGTCCAGCTGGGACGGGGAAGACGGAAACGACGAAAGATCTTGCTAAGGCGTTGGCGAAGCAATGTGTCGTGTTCAATTGCTCCGATGGACTCGACTACATTGCGATGGGCAAGTTCTTCAAAGGTCTCGCGTCCTGTGGCGCGTGGGCGTGTTTTGATGAGTTCAATCGTATCGATATTGAGGTGCTGTCTGTGGTCGAGCAGCAAGTTGTGACGCTGCAGCTGGGCATTCGACGTGGTGATGCGCAGATCGTGTTTGAAGGCTCGGACATTCGTCTGAGTGACCAGTTTGGGGTGTTTATCACCATGAATCCTGGTTATGCCGGTCGTAGTGAGCTTCCGGATTCGCTGGCCGCACTGTTCCGGCCGGTAGCGATGATGGTCCCGGACTACGCGCTGATCGGTGAGATCATGTTCTTCGCCTATGGGTTTGCCGATGCGCGCGCACTTGGCGCGAAAATGGTCACGACGTTCAAACTGTGCTCCGAACAGCTCTCGTCCCAGTTCCATTATGACTACGGTATGCGAGCCGTGAAGACTGTCATCACGGCTGCCGGTAATCTGAAGCGTGACGACCCGGACATGGACGAAGACGTTCTGCTTCTGCGCGCACTGCAAGACGTCAATCTCCCGAAGTTCCTGGCACATGATATCCCGCTGTTTAGCGGTATCATCAGCGATCTTTTTCCTGATAAATGCCGCCCAAACCTCGATCTCGGCGCGCTGATCAGTGTCATCAAGTTGAAGACCCACAAGCAAAATCTGCAGCCGGTCTCTTACTTCCTGACAAAGTGCATCCAACTGTACGAGACAATCGTCGTGCGCCACGGCCTTATGGTCGTTGGTGCCACTGGTGGCGGCAAATCTTGCAACATCAGCGTCTTAGCCGACGCATTAACCGAGCTGAAACAGCGCAATGAAATCGGCTTTGCGTTTGAAAAGGTGATCAAGTACCAGCTGAACCCCAAGTCGATCACGATGGGGCAGCTCTACGGCGAGTTCGACCCGAACACACACGAGTGGCAAGACGGCATTCTGTCGACGCTGTATCGCGCAGCCGCGAGTGACACGAAGCCAGACCGTAAATGGGTCATCTTCGATGGCCCCGTCGATGCAATCTGGATTGAGAACATGAACACCGTGCTGGACGACAACAAGAAACTGTGCTTGAACAGTGGCGAGATGCTGCAAATGTCCAACCAGATGACGATGATGTTTGAAGTCGAGGACTTGTCCGTGGCGTCGCCTGCGACCGTGAGCTGAACGGGAATGGTGTACATGGAGCCAAGCACCCTGGGCTTAGCCCCGCTCGTGGATTCCTGGCTGGAGATGCTCCCAAAGTCGATTGCGCCGTTTGCGCACATTTTCCTGCGGCTCTTTGATGTGTACTTGTACTCGTCTGTGGTGTTCATGCGGTCCTACCTAAGCGAACTGGTACCGACGATGGACAACAATCTCGCGCAGAGTCTCATGAGCATCTTGGATTGCTATCTCGATGTGTATCGTGACAAGACCGATGGAAGCGGCGAAGTCCAACAACCCAATCCGCAATTCAAGGTCGACGTTGAGCCGTTGTTCATCTTCTCGCTCGTGTGGTCAGTCGGTGCCACGACAAACGATGCCGGTCGGGTCAAGTTTGATAGCTTCCTTCGTGGTGAGATGCTCGCAAACAACTGCCATCTAATGATGCCTTCGCATGGCCTCGTATACGATTACTGCTACTCACTGAAAGACCACAAGTGGATGCCGTGGATGGACACGATCAGCCCGTACAAGATTCCGCCCAACACGTCCTTTGCGGATATTGTTGTTCCAACTGCAGACTCGGTTCGAAACACGTTCCTGCTGGATTCACTAATGAAGACCGGCAAGCACGTGCTCATGGTCGGTGGCACAGGGACGGGTAAGACCGTGAACATTACACGGTACCTCATGTCATTACCAGCGGATGTGATCACTCCGATCCCCATCTCCTTCTCGGCACAGACGTCGGCAAACCAAACGCAGGATCTGCTGGACTCAAAAATGGAGAAGCGGCGGAAGGGAGTGTACGAGCCACCGGCAGGGAAGAAGTACATCACCTACGTCGACGATTTGAACATGCCCAAGCGCGAAAAGTACTTTGCGCAGCCTCCGTTGGAGCTCATTCGGCAGTGGTTTGATCAAGGCGGGTGGTACGATCGCAAACTGCTCGTGTTTCGAACGATCATCGACATTCTCTTTGTCGCAGCAATGGGTCCGCCAGGAGGAGGCAGGAACCCGATTACGCCTCGGATCGTGCGCCATTTCAATGTGACCGGGTACGCGGAGCTCGGTGACGACAGCAAGCGAATGATCTTCAGTACGATCTTGGGCAATTTCCTCGCGTCCTTTTCCAACGAAGTCGCTCGACTAACGGACAGCATCGTCAACGCATCGATCAAGGTGTACAGCACGATCTGTAACGAGTTGCTACCGACACCAGCGAAATCGCATTACACGTTCAACTTGAGAGATCTGGCGAAAGTGTTTCAAGGCGTTCTCATGGGCGATAACCGCCGGATCAGTGATTCCGACGACATGATTCGCCTGTGGATTCACGAATGCATGCGCGTGTTTGAAGACCGCATGATCAGTCAGCAGGACCACGACTGGTTCCTTCAGCTGATGCGCAAGTCAGTGGCCGAGTCCTTTGGGACTGAATACAATAAAGTTGTGAAGAATGAGTATCTGCTGTACGGTGATTTCCTCGTTCCTGGTGCAGACCCAAAGATTTACGAAGAAGTCGTCGAAGTTGAGAAAGTGTTGGGCGTGATCGAGGACTATTTGCTGGATTACAATGCCGAAAGCAAGACGCCGATGGCACTCGTGCTCTTCATGGACGCTGTCGAGCACGTCTCTCGCATCTCGCGCATCATTCGACAGCCCATGGGCAATGCGCTCCTGCTAGGTGTCGGTGGAAGCGGACGACAGAGTCTGACAAAGCTGGCGATCTACATGGCAGGATACAAGTGTTTCCAGGTGGAGATCGTGAAAGGCTACGGGATGGTCGAGTGGCGAGACGATGTGAAAAAATGCCTCCTGCTTGCCGGTGTCAAGGACACGCCCGTTGTGTTTTTGTTTTCGGACGTCCAAGTCGTGAATGAGACGATGCTTGAAGATCTCAACGGCGTCTTGAACTCGGGCAACGTACCGAACCTGTACGGACTTGAAGACATGGACCAGATCGTCACGTCATGCCGAATCGATTGCCAGAAGAAACAGATTCCACCGACCAAGACGAATATCTTCCAGCAGTACATAATGCGCGTGCGCCGCAATATTCACTTGGTGATCTGTATGAGCCTCATCGGCGCCTTGTTTCGTGATCGTCTGCGAATGTTCCCGTCATTAGTCAACTGTTCCACGATCGATTGGTTCAGCGAATGGCCAGCCGAGGCACTCAACTCTGTTGCCACGGCGATTCTCAGCAGTGGGAATCTGCAACTAGGTGGTAGCCTCCCTGCACTCGTCGAGTCGTTCAAGATCGTCCATCAGAGCGTGGAGACAACGTCCAAGCGGTTCTACGATGCGCTGCGAAGGTACTTTTACGTGACGCCGACGAGCTACCTCGAGCTTTTGTCCACATTTAAAGCTGTTTTGGTGTCGAAGCGCGAAGAAGTCAACACGATGAAAAGTCGCTTGCAGAATGGCGTCGACAAACTATCGGAAACCAAAGTTCTCGTCGCCACGATGCAAACCGAGCTGGTCGAGTTGCAGTCCGTGCTCGCAGCGACTCAAATCGAGGTTGAACAGATGATGGTGCAGATCACCAAGGACAGTGCTGAGGCCGACATGACGAAGACTACGGTCGAAAAAGAGGAAGAAGCCGCGACCGTGAAGGCGAACGCCACGAAAGACATCGCCGCGTCATCGCAGCGCGATCTGGACGCCGCGTTGCCCGCTCTGGACGCAGCGCTCGAGTGCTTGAACAAGCTCAAGAAAGCCGATATCGACGAAGTCAAAGCGCTCAAGACCCCGCCGTCAGGAGTGAAGCTGACGATGGAGGTCGTGAGCATCTTGTTTGGTCAGAAACCAGTGAGTAAACCGGACCCCGATCGCCCTGGGAAGAAAATCAACGATTACTGGGAAGTCGCGCAAAAGGTGGTGCTATCGAATGCCAACAAGTTCATGGAGAACCTACTCACGTTCGACAAAGACAACATCCCGGACGCCATCATCGCCAAAGTTGCACCATATATGGAGGATCCAAATTTTACGCCCGAGCAAATCGAGAAATCGTCAAAGGCGTGCACAGCTATCTGTATGTGGGCACGAGCGATGTACACGTACCATTTCGTCGCGAAAGCCGTCGAACCAAAGAAGAAAGCGCTCGCTGAGGCACAACAAGAACTCGATGTCACTCTCGCGATCCTGAAAAGCGCACAGGATAATTTGCAGCAAGTCAGCGACCGGTTGGCAGAGCTTGAGCGTTCGTACCAAGGTGCAATCACAAAAAAGGAAGAGCTCGCCGCAAAAGTGATTCAGTGTCAAGTGCAATTGCAGAACGCTGAGAAACTGATTGGCGGTCTCGGTGGCGAAGAAGCACGTTGGAAGGACACAGTCGCGCAGCTCACGATCGATTACGCGAACCTCACCGGCGATGTCTTGGTGTCTGCTGGAACGATCAGCTACCTGGGGGCGTTCACAGCCGAGTTCCGTGAGTCCTTGGTGCTATTGTGGCATGAGGCGCTGGTACAATATCAAGTCCCACACTCGCCAGGCTGTGACGTTGTCAGCACACTGCAGGATCCTGTCAAACTACGCGCATGGCAAATCGCTGGACTGCCGACCGACACCGTGTCGACGCAGAACGGCATCATTATCTCGCGTGCTCGACGATGGCCGCTGCTCATCGATCCTCAGGGCCAGGCGAACCGATTTATCAAGAATCTGGGCAAAGACAAGCAGCTTTGTGACAACGGGATGGATGTAGTGAAGCAGTCGGATCGCAACTTTTTACGCTCGCTGGAAAACGGCATCCGTTTCGGGAAATGGGTGCTCTTGGGGAACGTCGGTGAAGAATTGGATGCCGCGCTAGAACCAGTGCTGTTGCAGCAGAAATTCAAGCAGGGCGGTCAGGATATGATCCGACTAGGCGAGAACATCATCCCGTACAACGAGAGCTTCCGGTTTTACATGACGACGAAGCTCGCAAACCCACATTACGCACCCGAAGTGTGTGTGAAAGTGAGTTTGCTGAATTTCACAATCACGATGAAAGGACTGGAAGAGCAACTGCTCGGCGTCGTAGTGCTCAAGGAAATGCCTGATCTCGCTGCGAAGAAGAACGAGCTGATGCTCTCGAATGCCGAGGGCAAGAAGCAATTGTACGAAATTGAAAACCAGATCCTGTATCTCCTATCGCACTCGGAGGGCAACATTTTGGACGATACCAACCTCATTGAGACGTTGGCGTCCGCAAAGCAAACGTCTGCGGTGGTGATGGCGAAGATGAAAGAAGCCGAAGAAACGGAAAAGGAAATCGATGCACGCAGCGACGGTTATCGACCTGTTGCGTACCGCGCAGCGCTGCTCTTCTGCATTGCAGACCTCTCGCTCGTGGACCCAATGTATCAGTACTCGCTTACGTGGTTCACGGGGCTGTTTGTGCGTGGCATTCAATCGGCGAAGCTCGCGTCCCAACTGGAACAGCGGCTCAAGAACTTGAACGACTATTTTACGTACTCGGTCTACAAGAACGTCTGTCGGTCGCTGTTTGAGAAGAACAAGTTGCTCTTTTCGTTCCTTCTCACGGTCAAGATCATGCAGGGAAACAGTGAAATCGATCCAGGTGAGTGGCGCTTTCTCATCTCTGGAATGTCGGATGGCGCGCCCATCGAAGCTGAGAACCCGGCATCTGCGTGGCTCGAAGCGCGCGCGTGGAACGAGATCTGCTGTCTTTCGACGTTTCCAGCGTTCGCACTACTTGCAAGTGAGTTTGAAAAGCACGTGGCGGGATTTCGCGATATCTTTGACTCCACTGAGCCGCAGAATCAGCCGATTCCTGGCGTTTCAGAGTCGACGCTCGATACTTTCCAGTGGCTGTGCATCTTGCGTGTGCTGCGACCCGACAAGATGATGCCTGGGATGCAGAACCTGGTGTGTGCGAAACTGGGCAGAGAGTTCATTGAGCCACCACCATTCGATTTGAGCAACACGTTTGAAGACGCGACGCCGACGACGCCGCTCATCTTCGTGCTCTCACAGGGATCTGATCCTGCGAAAGATTTGATCGCGTTTGCGGTGAGTACGGGCATGGATAGCAAACTTAAATCCACCGCTCTCGGTCAAGGACAGGGAACCGTCGCAGCGCGAATGATTGAAAACGCGACGGGCAAGGGCGAGTGGGTGCTTTGCAGAACTGCCACTTGGCGCTGAGTTGGATGACGGAGCTGGAGCGCATCTGTGAAGAGCTGGATCCGACAAAGTTGCATCCGGACTTCCGTCTGTGGCTCACGAGCATGCCGACGCCGGCCTTTCCTGCGTCGGTCCTCCAGGATGGTGTCAAGATGACGAAGGAAGCGCCGAAGGGATTGCGCGCCAATCTCAAGAATACGTACTACAAGCTCAACGACGACAAGCTGAGCGTGACACGGAAGCCCGACGTGTTTCGGAAACTGCTCTTTGGGTTGTGCTTTTACCATGCGATCGTGTGCGAGCGCAAGCGGTTCGGCGCGCTCGGGTGGAACATCCCGTACCAGTTTAATGAAACTGATCTTGACATCAGCGTGGCGCAGCTCGAGATGTTCCTGAACACATACGATCACATCCCGTTCGACGTGCTCCAGGTCATGACGTCGACGATCAACTACGGTGGCCGCATCACGGACGACAAGGACATGCGCACGTCGGACGTGATCCTCATGACATTCTTCAAGAATGAGGTCCTGCAGGATGGGTACAGATTCTCCCGCAGTGGCGTGTACCACTCGTTGACGTGCGACTGCGACAATCCGTACCAGAGCTACGTCAACTACATCAATTCGCTGCCGATCAACCCGGAGCCCGAGGTGTTTGGCATGCACGAGAATGCCGACATCACGTGCGCGCAGTCGGAGACCTACGAGGTGTTTGACATCATCCTGTCCCTGCAGCCACGTGTGAGCGCCGGTGCAGGCAAATCACGCGAAGAGATCATCGCGGACGCGGCCAAGTCTATTGAAGTCAAGCTGCCGGCTCCGTTTGATCTCGAGCACGCCCAGGCAGCGTACTCAGTTTCGTATTCTGAGTCCATGAACACGGTGCTCGCTCAAGAAGTCGAGCGCTTCAATAAGCTGCTCAACGTCATGGCGTCGACACTGAAGCTCGTGCAAAAAGGGCTCAAGGGTCTAATCGTGATGTCTGCCGAGCTCGAAGCAATGGGCAACTCGCTGTACGACCAGAAAGTGCCGACGATCTGGGAGAGCAAGGCGTACCCTTCGCTCAAGCCGCTGGGGTCATGGGTCAAAGACCTTCTCGAACGGCTGGATTTCATCCAAAAGTGGATCGACCACGGCATCCCAGCCGTGTTTTGGATGTCGGGCTTCTTCTTTCCGCAGGGCTTCATGACGGGGACGATCCAGAACCACGCGCGAAAGTACAAACTACCGATTGACTCGCTCTCGTTCAAGTTCATCATGCTCACGCAGGAAGTGCACGAGTTGGTCACACGACCCGAAGACGGATGCTACACTTACGGACTGTTCATCGAAGGCGCGCGCTGGAACAAGGAGACCCAGGCACTCGATGATCCTCTGCCAAGGGAACTGTTTGCGAAAATGCCTGTGATCCACTTGTACCCGCAGCCGAACCGCGAACCTCCGAAGGGTGGCATCTACCGCTGCCCCGTGTACAAAATCCTCACACGCACGGGCACGCTGTCGACCACGGGCCACTCGACGAACTTCGTCATGTGGATCGAGATCCCGTCGCACAACAAGGTGGTCTGGCGCAACTCGCTCGTGTCCGAGACGAACGCGCAGGTTCTCTTTTGTGACCAGGAGGACTGGATTAAGGCAGGCGTCGCGTGCTTCTGCTCATTGCGGTACTAAAGCAAAAACATGCCTAGGTGACTGTGTTGTGGGGACGAGTGGATTATTGAATTTGGTCTCAACATAATATAAATACATGGACATACAGCTGCCTACCGCTCTCGCTCACACAGCAACATGGGACGGAGTATAATCATCAAACGCCGCTGTTCTCTTAGAAAATGAAGGAAACCGCGTGGAGCCACGGCTTGAGCTGGTCCAATTGGTCCAATGTGAGCGAAAATTCGCGGATGAGCAGCGCAAAACCGTTGAAGACGTGCTCCAAGATGTCCAACAGCGTGAGCGCGGCCGCCGCGTTGTTCGCGAGTGCGTGCTGCGGATTGAACGCGATCGCGATGAGCCCCATGAGCAGCAGCACCGCGAGCACAAAGCCCGGGGGATCGGTCACCGACGCCACGCAGACGTATACAAACGACGAGACGGCGCGAAACGAGAACCGCGTGGACGCGCTCGTGTTGTTCGCTGCTTGGGTGCCCGAAGTTGGGGCATTGCGAGTCCATTGCTGTTTCTCCAGTGTGGCTGCGCTGAGCGTTTCCAGTGGGTACAGATGCGCGATGAGATTCTTTAGCAGGATGTTCACTTGGAGCTCTCCAATGTCGCCGATGCCCGTTTCTTGGCGGCAAAGCGGGCACACGTGGTGCGCTCGCCTCCGATGCAGACTTTGTGCATTCGTGTACGGTGCTTCATCTGCGTCACCAGCGGTGGTATCGCCAAAGAACAGCATTGGCTCATGCACCACCGCAGCAGTGCCCTGTGGCTCTGCGATTGTCGGCTGATTGTACTCCCACGCGGTTAAAATGCATCCGCGATCAAAGTTATGGCTACATACACGGAAATGCAACCACAACAACCCATCGTGAGCTTCATATCTACATGCACACCAAATACACAAAATGCTGTTCATATTCATACCCGCATGGCAATGTGACTGGAAAGCACAGGATATCAAAGCAAATGGAGCAGCGTAGCTCTTCGCGGTTGACTTGCTGCAGCGCACGATTATCTCTTGCTACTTGGGGTGTCTGGAAACAGCAGCAGCACTGCATGTGCTCGTCTGAGATGCTTGTGCTGGAATAGCGACGCGGCTGAGGTGGCGGCGATGCGCTGCTGCTGTCGCTCACACTGCGGGTCTCACTGCTGGTACGCGCGGACGGCATCGCGGACGTCGAGCGCGACCTCGTTAACGGCGCCATTGCGTCCATCCTAGCGCCAAATACACAGAGAGAGCGCACTGCTTTTAACGCTGACGTCGGACGGTTGACGAAATGCGCGACGGAAGATGGAGATGGTAGAGCTGCAGCAGTTGCAAGACACGAAGCGTTTCGTGGTTTGCACCAACGGCGAGGCGACGTGTGTGCAGATCGCAGAGGAGGCGCAGAGGAGGAGGGATAAACGCGCGGGGGGACGTGATCTCGTCTGCGCGCTCGAAGTCTTCACGTCAGCTCTTTCTTCAATGCTGCAACCGAAGTGAAAAGAAGGTGGAACTTGGCATAGAAGCACAGCCGCACCAACATATTTCTACTTTTCTTGATCAATTATTTGTTTTGGGAGGCACCACATAGATGTGATGCAGATTCATTTATGATACACTATTCATTTCTGCAAGAATCCACACAGAAAGAGAAAAAAAGAGAGAGGCAACCTGTGATTTGTAATTTGACCCTGTGCGTAAATCCAGACGCACATTGAAACAATGCAGTTGCATTGTTTATTTATCAATGGGACCACCGCGCTTTAGAACAACTTCTATCTTACGACTGGGCATGCCATCTACCAGCTTTTGTAGATACCCTTGACCAATGTTTCTCCAGCAGTGCGCGATTTCTTGCTTCAATTGAGCCTTGGTGTCGAGCCGCCGCCCGCCTTCGCAGACTTTTGCCGCTAGAATCCCCCAAGCATTCTCGATGGGGTTTATCTCGGGACTCTTGCTTGGCTATCCATTTTCTTGGTGTCTCTAGCCTGAATTTGCTCTCTGCTCAACTTACTCATGAATAAATGCATCATCCTACTGAAAATGACCTTATTTTCATTTGTTTTTTCCTCGAGTCTTTTAGTAAAGGGAACCAGATATGCACCTAACGTGCTTACGTACAAGACAGAGGTTTGTCCTCCCTCTAGAAATTTACCATAGCAGTTGAATCCACTCCACCCCATCACACTTCCTCCGCCGCACACGCACTTGGAAAACAGTTCTTTCTTGGTCCTGAGGTCGTGCCAATGATACTGGCAGCCATCAGGACCGTCCAAGTTGAACTTTTTCTTGTCGCTGAAGACGACTCGTCCCTGGCGACTGCCTCGACTCACATTCTTGGTTGCATTGGTGGTTCGCGCCGCCTTGTGATGAGGCTTGAGCAATGGCGCTTGTAAGAGGACGCTGTTCACAACAGTCCCTCAAACACGGCACACACGCTTGTGCCAGAGGAAGCGTCTCCCGACTTGGAGGGAGGAAGTAGACTTGGGGGCTTGGTGGTAAAATTGCAACTGAATTAAATGTAGTTATGGTTCCTGCCGCTACTTACAATGAACCTCAAGGGCTCCCAGAGATTTATAACGAATATCTAAACATGCACAATAAAACCTATAAACCTTGGGTACACTGAGGTTGAACCTACGAGATCTTCTCGAAACTCCACCTCCTATTTCTATTGATATCAGTTAAAATGGGTTCAATACTATCAATCCATTTTCCTATTCGTAAGCGTATTCATTCTCATTCTTGAAAGCTTGTGAATATTGGAGAAGGACACGAGCTTAATGCAGATGCAGCCGTAGGTGTCGATGTCGCACGGCACAGGCTGCGTCAGAGCACTCGCCGAGACTACGCCTCCACTCAAAGCGATTTCAAGACTTTTGTACACTTGCCAGCTTTCCTGATCCTCTGGCACAACGCTTTCCGGAGCTACCATCTGCAACAGCAGCACACGAAGCTTTGGCTTTGTAGGTTGCATTTAACCTTTATATGAGGGATAAAACCTGTCTAGATGCGGAATCCTATTATCACTAAAGGGAGCCATTAATTTAAACAACTGCTACAGTACGCTAACCTTTTCTTACATTTGAGTGCATGATATGCATAAACAGAGGTCTCACTGTATCTAGAAACCGTTGATTCGACGCTGCGAATTTGTACGTTGCAGTCAGTGAGCTCTTGACCTTCAATGCGACACTGCACAAGGCTCTCTGCGCGATTGAAGATCATGGCGTTGCCTTCAAGTTGAAGGCATGGAAGAGCGCTCTACTGAGGGTGTTGCAGTAAGTTCAGGAATAAGCTGGGCTTTTTACCTCTCGTAGGGCACACCACAACTTGATTCAGTTTATGGAAGTAATTGGTTTGTGAGCGTCTGTGACTAATAATGTAGTCCCATCCTTTTCCATTACGCATTAATGATAATTGCAGGTAATTGTTTCCTACATTTTTAACGAAACAAAGAAGGATATTGGCTCGTTCCACGCACGTTTCGTGGGTGGCGTGCGTTATCGGTATCGGATTGGCTGCGAGAGTGTTGGTCCCGCTGAATGAGCAGAGAACAAATTTGTTCTCTCAGTTCCCTCCGAGTCGCTTAACCTCCTCTAACGCCCTTCAACACCCCTCTCGAGCTTACAAAAACCAACATAGAATCAATAATTGGGTGTTAGCGGAGGTCAGCGGGTGCGACACCCACTTTCCCTTTGCCTTTCCTCCTCCCCCCTTTTAAATGGCAAGCAAGAGAGAACTTCAACGCTCGCCATCCTCACATCCGATCTTGCGTCACACGCCGCAAGCGAAGCCCCAAGAAGAAGAAGCCTCCGCCTTCCGCCACCCCCGCGCACTCGTCAACAGCCAAAGATGCGCGTGTTCCAGACCTTCAGCCTGCTCGCGCTCGCGCTCATGGGCACGGCGTCGCTCACGCGCGCGAAGACCCCTCTCCAGTACGAGTCGGAGTTCGAGAACTGGATGAGCCAACACAAGCTGACGTTCAGCAGTGCGCTCGAGTACGCGCGTCGTCTGGAGAACTACATTGCGAACGACTTGTACATTTTAATGCACAACAAGGAGTACGAGTACACGGGCGTGACACTTGGCCATAACGAATACTCGCACTTGTCGCATGATGAGTTCAAGGCGCGTATGAATGGCTTTGATATGCCTGAGGGGTACTTGCAGAGCCGTCTCGCGAAGCGAAAGGAAGGTGTGTTTCGTGACGTCAAGCTTCCAGAGAGCGTTGATTGGGTGGAGAAGGGTGCTGTGACCCCTGTGAAGAACCAAGGTCAATGCGGGTCGTGCTGGGCGTTTTCTACGACTGGCGCCGTGGAAGGTGCTGCTTTCGTGTCAGGTGGCAAATTGCCAAGCTTGTCGGAGCAAGAACTTGTTGACTGCGACAACAATGGCGATATGGGCTGCAACGGTGGGTTGATGGACCACGCGTTTGAGTGGATTGAAGACAACGGTGGTATTTGCTCTGACACGGAGTACGAATACCATGCGCAGCAATCGACTTGCCGTACTTGCAAAGAAATCGTCAAGGTCACGGGCTACCAAGATGTGAACCCTAACGACGAGCATGCGCTGCAAGTTGCCGTTGCGCAGCAACCTGTCTCCGTCGCCATCGAAGCTGACCAACGCGCTTTCCAATTTTACAAGTCTGGCGTCTTCAACTTGACGTGTGGTACTCAGCTGGATCATGGCGTGCTTGCTGTTGGATACGGCACCGAAAACGGTCAAAAGTTCTGGAAGGTGAAGAACTCGTGGGGAGCGTCCTGGGGTGAGCAAGGTTACATTCGTTTAGCGCGAGGACTGAACGGTGCGTCCGGCCAGTGTGGTATCGCTTTGGCTCCAAGCTATCCTTTTGCGCAGTGGATCCAGACTGATGACGCTAAGACTAGCAAGTCTAAGAAGACGATTCGTTCCGAGATCTCTTCGGATGTCTTCTCTTCGGCGAAGATTTCACAGTGTGGCGACAAGGACAAGGCCACTATCTTGTTCGATGACCTTGAAATCTCGCCAAAGGATCCAAAGCGCGGCAAGCCGATCACGTTCTACGGTAAAGGCAACTCGAAGCGCGATTTCAGCAGCGCAAACTTCAAGCTGGTGGTGAGGCTCGCGGGTCAACAAGTGTTTGGCCACCGCGGCAAGCTCTGTGGCGAAACTCATGTGCCTCTGCCTCTTGGTCTTGGACACATTGATGTCCACGGATTCGAATGCCCAGTGAAGCAGGGCAAGCCGTCGGACATTAAGGTCGATGTGAACCTTCCTGTCATTGCTCCATCGGGCAACTATGAAATCGAGTTCACTAGCAGCGGAGACGACAGCTCCGAATCGCTCTTCTGCGTGAACGTCGGTCTTGAACTGAACAACGACGAAGACTTCAAGAAGGCGAGCGTGTACGACGTAATGGCGGAGATGTAAGAGCTTTCTATTTGCATCAATGTTTTTGAATTTTCAGTCATCGAGTTCGGTCCGATCGCACTCTTTGAGATCGTTGAAAGTACGGTCTCGTGAGTCGCCATCGTAGCCCATTTGCTTGCATTTCGTTTTCAGAATTGTTTGTTGCATTGCATTTTTGCATTGACGTTTACGAAATAAAGTAAAGATAATATTGTATCGCATCAATCCGACCACATTGTGCGGAATTCTCACAGCATACATCCGCAGTGCGGATGTACAGTGTGGGGTTGATAACCTGATGATTTCGGAAGTGGGTGCAAAGCGCGAGAGAACCATGTACGATTGCGTTGAAGATCATCTGCACAGACATACGGAAAGGAGCACAGCGTAGCGCACTAGTGTCTACTGCATCATGGTGTGCATCAATCACTCAGTCGCACACCCATGCGCAACGTAGAGATCCTGGTGATCTTCTGGCATGGAAGCGGATGTAATGCGCAGCCATGTCAACAATAGCGCCATTGTTGACACGCCCACATTCTGACTGGAAACCCTCCTGAGAAAGATACCCCACCAAGCGGAAGCAGTTCGCCTGCGCTGCAATGCCGCGTGGCCAAGGGGTGTCCTGCTGGTCTACGAATGCTCATCTCGGTGGCGCAAGATCCAACGTCTTCATTGCGCGTGTTGTGCTGTTGCGCGTTGAAGCTACATCTAAATCCTCGTTCACACGCATGCGTACTTTAGCTAATACTCAGTAAAAGCATAACCTTAGTTTTTGCATGTCCTGCTGATTTGCATATCATGCAAGTGCACAGAGCTCTCGTGCATTCCCTCCATCTGGAGCAGGAGAACATCGAAAGAAAAACCTCGCTCACGTGTCAGTCCGAAGGAGTGCAACCTTCCCGCAACCTGCGTGCTCGGTCAAGTTGCTGCTGAGCTTCGAGAGAACCAAGTTGCCCCACTCTGCAATCTGCACCCAAGCGCGCACGCCTTCAAAGCTCAAGCAAATCTCTCTCAGTCAAGATGGCGACGGTGACCGAATTCAAGGTGGGTATGACCTGCGACGGCTGCTCCAGCGCCTGCACGCGCATCCTCACCAAGATCGACGGTGCGTAGCTCTCATTGTCGGCGTCCTTTACGGTGTGTGCGTCTGCAAGATTGTCTTACCTCTCTCTTGCTTTCTCTGTGGGCCGTGTCGCAGGTGTGACGGATGTCAAGTGCGATGTTGAGAAGCAGCAGATCCTCGTCACGGGTGATGCCGATGTGAATGTGATGCTCGAAGCGCTCCTCAAGTGGTCCAAGGCCAGCGGCAAGAGCGTCGAGTTGGCGTAAGCGCATCGCTGCAAACGTGTTTGTATTCTCGCTCGACTTCTTGCTTTTACTCTCTTGTGTGGTTCGCATTGCTGAACACATGAGAGCGCTTGGCTGCACACGCCAGGTGTTTTTTTGAACGCAATGGATGGATTCTGTTAAAATTGTAAACGAACACAAAAAGCGCATCTGTCCGAAATATATGTGAGCATGACCGTCCCAACGTATTTGATATCGCCTTTGCCTTCGTTGGTCTTCAACGTCGCAGCCTCACCTTCAGAGAGACAAAGTGCCAGCAGCACTGCCGTTTGGATGCTACTAAATCTGTGCGGGTGGATCATCTTGTCGGCCACAGGCATGTTCTGGAAAATAAACGAGTGTCTGCCCCCCTCCCCTCCCCTCCCTCCCTCTCCTTCTCGCTGCGGTTATTATTTTCATCCATTTCGCGGTCGTTTCTTCCGCGCTCCTCGATGAAACGTCGTCACCCGCAATGAAGCTGTGTCTGGCATTCACCCTCAAGCATTATGAGGCGCTAGCTACGACTTCCACCTACTCGGTACAGCAACATGACACATCCACGGCGCCGTCAAAGAGCTGGAGCGACAACATGGCCCTCGCAGTATACCTCACGCAGATCAGCAACGCTCCTGAGGCTTCCTCTTCGTCTCTTCGCTATCTTATACACCGGTGCCTTCATTCTCACTCCACACGCGCCTCCAGTGCATGCCCAGACAACCAACGAAGTCGGGTATCCCGACCCGCGCTACTCCAAGACAAAGGGGCTGACCAAGTTTCCTGCACGGGTGGCCCCTCTAACTGCCCCGATGGCGGCGAGTATGCCGCTGCGGGTGGGAATCTCACGATCACGATCATCGAAATGCGCAATCTGCCCAACCTCGACGGCTTTGGCAAAGCAGGTTTGCTCACGGACGCGTACATTGAGGCGAGCATCGGCGACAACGTGCGCCGCTCGGCCGTGATCTTGAATTCGCTCGATCCGCAGTGGCAGTCATGCGAAAGCAAAGGCTGCACGGGGGAAAACGACCAGATGCGCGACTTGAACTTTGGCTTCCGACTCGCAGGCACCGAAATCATGATCAAGGTGTACGACGAAGACTCGGGCTTCGAATTCGGCGACGATCTCATCGCCGAAGTCACCATAAACTCGATCTACTGCTCGGGGTTTACTGCAATCACGCAGCAGACAATCAGTGCGGACGATTCGAAATGGAAAATGTCCAAGCAGCCCTTGTGAGTAGAGGAAATCTGGATCCCGCTCACGTCCGATGGGGAGTGCACTTCGAGCAATGGCACCTTCATCAGCACCACGACGCCGTGCATGCGACTCCGCATGACTGCGCTCCCGTTCCAAGTGCGCGTCGAGCAAGTGTTTCTTTCCGGGTCCGTGGTCGTGTCGGGAGGCATGGACGGATACTTTCCCAACGAAGACTCGTGGCTCTATGGTCGCGTCTACTCTACGTCAGACACGCTCATGCTGAGCTACTTTCGCATGGATCGATCGAAAGGCGGGCTCCTCGTACGTTCCGACTCCGCGAGCAACAACAACAAGGGCAATGCCACGCTCATTTCCAAGTGCGGGTACGCTCCGTACGCGCGATTCACGATCAACTTTGATGCGGAGCTGTTCGTGTTCCGTCGAGTCGACGACGCTGCGTCGACGCCCGAATGGCTCAACACTACATTTGGATGGACAGACACGCGCGAGTACGCCCAATTGATGGATGTCGTGGGCGACTTCAAAGCCGTGGCGCAGAACTTCTCCGCTCATGCGGTCAACGAGTATGGTGATGCGTTCCAGAACGGTATCATCACGGGCATGAACCTGAACCAAGCGTATCTCGATAAAACGCTGAGCATGTACTTTATCATCGCGTCGCCGCACGAATCGTTTGATGTCGTGCCTGCGACGTACTCGAAGGAGTTTAGTCGTGGCGTATTCGTCAAACTCGCAGCGCAATTCCTCCCAAACTTCACGTTTCTCGCGATCTTGGTGCTACTTAAAGCGAATGAACTGGCGCATTGAACGCGTGCACTCGTTTCTTGCCGAGAAAGTGGTTGAGAAGGACAAGCCAGTGACATTGTCGGCTGCAAAGGCAGAAGCAAGCTCAAAACCTGGCGCCAAAGCACTTGCTACCGATCCCAGCGCGAAGAAAAGCAACTTGGCAATCGCAGGAGCTGGCAAGAAGAAGAAGGATATCGTGGCGCTCCTCTTCCTCTGTTGCAACGAGAGTCCCCAAAACCTTGAGTCCCGACGCAATTTGTTCTACGCGACTTTGGCCTTCAGCGCTATCTTCGTGAGCCCCGTGCTGATCCTGATCGCTTGGGGGGTGACTTCGATTTTGCTGGTGACGCCGCCTGCCGTCGGCTTTGCGCTCATCTTTCTCGGGATCGGCGCGCTTTGCACGGTGTATGGCCTCGTGCGCTGGGTCAAGCTCGGCTGGCGCATGACCGACACCATCTTGCGCTTGTTTGCGCTCACCTTCCTGTTTGCGTTCGTGTTTCTCTTTTCAGCCACGTTTGCTGACCCGAAAGTATTTATCGGCGGCGAAGACCTCGATTTTTTCTCGCTCAGCCCCATTTTCCTCACGCTCAATATGATGCCTATGATCTGGATCGCGTTCACGAACGACTCGAAGATCACGAAATCACTTTCCCAGATCGTCTCGGCCGTCGGCGCGACGAAGAAAGTGAACATGCTCAAAACCAAGTTCAAAAACCTCGGCACGCTCGGACTCAAGCTCGCCACTGCAAAGGACCAACAGCAGCAGGAATCTGCTGTGGAGCAACAAAAGCAATCACTCAAACCGAGTCGCAAGGAATCCGTCTTTGCGCCGCTCATGGGCGATCACTATACCGTCGAGCAGTCGATCCCAGGCTTCAGTCGTGCCGACATCCTCAACAATGCATTCGTCACGTCCGCAGAGACCCGACGAGCGACCAATCGGAGGTACTATGGCGGCTCGATTACGATTCTCATCATTTACTGCATTGTCACGAGCGTTCGGTCGGCCTACCCTACGCAAGCAATAGGCATCACGATCACGGTCATGCTCGTCGATTTGTGCATCTACATGCTCAGTCGCGGCTTCCTGTCCTGGTCGGCCGGGTACATCGTGTTCCTCATGAGCAGCGTACGCGTGTGCCTTGCGGCAACCTGCGGCGAGTACTGGATCCTCGGCCATGCGTTCCTCTACATGGTGTTCGGTACTGCGCTGTGCATCGAGATCATCGGCAAAAATCTTCCACGGATGAACAAACAAGAGGCCGGCGGTGTCACTTTCTTCGGCCACGACCACATGGAATGGCGCCATTTCGATATGCCGACGACACCGGAATTCGTGCTAGGCTTCCTCTCGTTCTTCTACATTTCCCTCCTCCTGGCTGTTGCGTTTGGCAGCGATGCAAACGACACGATCCGCGTGCCTGTCGCGGGCCAGAAATGGCCGTTGTGGATCTTCGGTGTGCTCGCGTTCATCGTGGTGCTCTTTGTGGGGTTGTCGCTCGCGACGTCGCGTGCATTTTTCCTGCAAAAGGAGCAGCTTTTATCCGAGTACGCGACAAAAGTGTACCTATTTGTTCGTGCTTTCAAGCTGCCATTCATGCTCGCTGCCGCATCCGAAGTGCTCGTGATCTGCTCGGGGATGTTCGTGTATGCGTCCACGCAATCGAGTTTCATCTTGGTGACGTCGATCTTTGTGCCGTTGATCCTCATGTTATCGCTTGCCGTGTACGCACAGTGGCGGAAAAACGACTATCGCCTCGTGATTTGGCTTCCGGAAGACGATGAAGAAGACATTCTGGACGAAGACGAAGACTTCGACGCCGAGAACGCTCTCGAGAAAGAAGCCGAGATCATGCGCGAGACCTTCGTACTGCCGCCACTCAAAGGCAAAGGCAGCACGAGCATCTACGACGGCGCAGACGAGACCTTCAAGGTGCCTTCACTACCTCCAAAGAACGTTTTGCAGGGTAAATTTGCTCCAGGAACGAAACCAATGGGGATTAATGACCCTGCTGTCATGGCAAACAAACTGGGAAGCACCCCAGCCTTCAGGAAACCAATGTTGCATTCACGAAAACAGGCTCAGTCGAAGGAGTCACTCAACGAAGAGCTTCTTTCTCAGCCATCGAACTCGTCCGGTGGGGAAGACCTGACGATTGTACCTGGTGGAGGTCCGACAGAAGCCGACACAGGTGCACCTAACGCTCCGCTGGCAATGAAGAAGAAGACGCCCACACGGCGATTGGGGCTCTTGCGAGATCTGCTTGCGCGGCGAATCGGGCTACGCACACTATTCTCCAAGCAAGCGCGGCGGAAATACAAAGAAGTAGATAACCTGTCGCCCTCCAACTCAGCAGGATCTCCTCGCGGAGGCTCCTCAGAACCACTCCTGAATTCTCCGACGTCGTCCTTGAGACGACGATCGTCCACTGTCAACAAAGAGTCCGACGTCGATTTTGCGAAAATGTCGCTCTACGACGCATACCAACAGGGGTTCTTGCTCCCGAGCGACTACGTCACACTCGGGTGTTTTGCCGCGCTCTTGGGACTGCTGTTTCTCTACGGTGTCATCATATCGTTCACGGAAAAACCTGGATGGCTCGGGCACCTTCTCTGGGTCGCTGGACACGTCGTGCTTTTCTCGCTGTTCCTGACCATCAAGTATTTCAAGATCGCGTCCGTAAAGGCTGATATGAAGTACGCGTTTGGTGCGAGTTACTTGCTTGCATGGATCACGGGTTTCATCCTGTTCTTCCACGTCATGAAGCAGAACGTGAACGAGATCGAAGCGCTGATCATCTTGTCGATTCTCGTGTTTTATCCGATTTTCCTGCTCTTCATCGTCACATTGCTGAAATGGAAAGACGAGAATTACGAGATCACGCGACCCATCAAGCGCATTTTCGGGTTTTGCATGGCCGCGATCTCGCTATGGATCTTCGAGATGTACATCTTTGCGAGCGTGGTGTTTGGTGCCGTGCTCACGTTCCTGCTCTTGCTGTTCCTGTTTATCACGTACTTCCTCGTGAAATGGGTGGAAAACGACATGTACCTGTCTCCGATGTATCAGCGGCGCGCAAACCTTATTATCACTGGCTCGACCACCATCGCGATTGGCATCGGGTTGTTCGTTGGCTTGAACTTCTTCTACTGCCTGTCGATCGTGTTCATCGTGCTCATTCTCAAGTATTCTGCGCACTTTGTCGCCAACTGGTTTGTCGCGAAGGACGAAGTGTCGATTTTCTACTCGCCGTACTTGTTCCCAGTGTTTTCGTGCAACGCGTACACAAACAACGTCGTGGACGAGAACCAAAGCATCAAGTACCTCTGTCTGATCTTTTTCCTTTGCTTCGCGTGGGGAGTTAGCGGTGTCATGTTCTTCGACCCACTGGGCTTCGGTGTCGGACTCTGCAGCCTCGTTCTCTTGGTGTTTGCAGGCGTTACCGCGCATTTGTGTGCCGTCACCCCTGTGAAAATGGGCATCGCATCCAAGTACGTGAACGAAATGATCTTAAAAGACGCCAGTACAGCTGCGAAGGAGGTCTCGGAAAAGCGACGAAAGCCATTTGCCCTCGAAAGCACCGAGTTCATTGAGCTGGAGAAACGCGAGCGAAAAGCTGAGCTTGAGTTCCAAGCGATCGCGTACGGAGGTGGCGCGTTCGCAAAGAAGAAGAATCCGTTCGATAAAATGAAGCAATGTAGTGATCCGAGTAGCGCCAACGAAGACCAGCTTGAACCGACGCCACGGCGCTCCGGTGGTGATATCGCGATGGAAATCGAGGCTCTGGAGCGAAGTTGTCATGTACAGATTGTTGATAGACTCGAAGTGGCGCTCCCCGATGGGTTGCTGACCGTCAAGGACATTTTGTATGAGATTTTCCAATTGGCGACTGGCCCCTTTGGCTTTCTCTACTCCTTCACACTACCGTGGCGCATGATTCAGTTTCTAAAACGGAAATATCTCCCAGCGAGATGGTCGCGATCTTCACGCTCACAAACCCTCCAGGATCAGCTGGACTTGGTGGAAAAGGGTGACCTAGTTCCCCTGAAATCGTCTGCCAGAGAGGCTTCAGACCTTGTTGGCATCTTGATGGAGCTTCCAGTGCTCGATGAGGAACTAGATCGCGAGTTTTTCGAGGAGACACGCTGCATTATCCATTTCCAGTTGTTGATGCTGAATGCCGCCGATGCACGGCTGAGCCGAGAAAAGATCTTGTTCCAGAAATTTCTTCGGGAGAACCGGTTCAAGCTCATGTCGAATGGCATCAACCCACCCGCCAACATCTTCAAGACCAGCTCGTTTGCCTCGATCGACATCCCACTTGTTGCAGTGTGGCTGATCTCGTTAACGCCGGAAGAACGCGCTCGCTTCCATGCATTAAAAGCTGCATTCAATGAAGAAATGGAGCGCGTAGATGCGATCATTGACGCCGAGGACAGCCAATCGAGACTCGCCCAAAATGAACTCCGCGAGTACTGGAAATCCCATGAAGAAGCACAGTGTCGATGCCGCATGCAGGAGTTCCACGCGCGTCGCATGCGTCGAGAAGCCGAAGGCATTTTATCCGAAGAGCTTGCGAACCAAGACGAAGCCATCCTGAATGCTCAAGAGGCGACCATGGAGATCGAATCTGGGTACTCGTGCACGCCTGGAGAATTTGGACGTGCTCTGCAGTTTGTGGACCGCGAATTCCCACCAGATCAGACGTCGATCGCGAGTTGCACCCACGAATCTGACATCGCTGGTTGGAAAGTGTCCACGGCAATCAATGTCGTCGCTGGTCTCTTTGACGGTGGCACGGACCCGGACGATGTGATGGTTGGGAAACTGAACGATTCGTGGCTTCTCAGTGCGATCAGTATCATCGCTGCATCGGATGGCGTTGACGATGGCAAAGTTGACGCGCTGATCGACAGCATGTTTGTGGCAAAGCAAACCTCGCTCACGGGAGCGTACGCGGTGCGCATCTTCAAGAACTGCCAGTGGGAGACTGTGATCGTCGATGATCATTTCCCTGTGCTGGCAGATTCCTTCAAGACGACAGAATGCGCTGGCGCTGCATTCGCGCACAGCAAAGACTTTGAAGAACTCTGGGTGCCGCTACTGGAAAAGGCGTTCGCGAAGTACTACGGAGGGTACGCATCGTTGGAGCGTGGATACGTTCACCACGCGCTCAAATACCTTACTGGATACGATTCCGAAGAGATCTTCCTGGCTCAGGCGTCGCGCGGAAGTCTCAAGCGTACCCTGTGGAAGCAGCTCTTGATCTACAAGGCCAACAAGTTTCTCATGGGTGCGGGCACGATCACGAGCGAGAATGCTGACATCGAGATCCTTGACACTGGATTTGTGTTTGGCGCGTGCTACGTGATCTATGACGTGCGCGAGATAGACGGCTACCAGTTACTACTGCTTCGAAACCCTCCCGGAGATCATGACGAATGGAAGGGCGATTGGAGTGATCATTCTCATCTCTGGACGCGGCGGCTGAAGAAACTTCTGAAGTGGAACCCGGACAGCGACGACAACACTTTTTGGATGAACTTCGACGATTTCTGCCACGCATTTCGGAGTCTGTACATTTGCCGGTACTACGATCCTGCAAAGTGGCCGATTCAAGTCGTCAATGGAGCTTGGCATGGGGACACTGCGTGCGGCTTGCCAACGCGACACAACCCAGACTGCACGCTGGAATGCAACCCGCAGTATTCGCTCTCGATCTCTCACCCGACAGAATTCATGGTCACGATCACCCAGGTTGACCCGAAAGGACTAGCGCCAGTGACGGTGCTACCCATCGCCGTATACATCGTGGCACAGGGGAAGCAGAAAGACCGCGCGAGTCGAGTCAAAGCCTTGACACGCGAGAATGTTGTCGCCCACAGCAGCGAGCCTGTTCGCCAACGAAAATTCAGATCCACTGCGAGCTGGAAGCGAGGACGTACACGATTCTCGTGGTCGCCTACAAGAAAGGGATGCAAGGTCCGTTCAAGCTCAAGGTGCAGAGCAACTACCCAGACGTACTTGAACAACTCTGGCCTGCCGTCTGGAAAGATCCGTCGAAAGCCACGATGGCCGAGAAAATGGCTTCTAAGATGAAAGAGACCGTTGTCGAATCGTCCGCTATGTCAAAGATCCTGGAGAAAAAGAACGAACTGGTTAGCAAAATTGCAGCGGGTGCTGCTGTCATGGACAACGCGCTCCGCGATGACGAGACCATTCTCAAGCAAAGCAGCAACGCGAGGAAGCAGAAGCCGCGGAGGCTGCGCAGACAAAACTTACCAAGAAAGCAGATCCACCAAAGCACGTGTGGATCGAGCAATGGGACGAAAATGCTGGGAAACCCTTTTACTTCAACAAGCAGACGAGTTTGTTGTCATGGGAAAAGCCGCCGGACTTGTGACTGGCCCTTGCCATTGATTCCGTGTGAGTATTGCCTTGATATTGAGTGGATACTGAGCAACCTCTGTAAACAACGTGAGTTTACTACCTTGTACATTGAATTAGTTATTACAGTTTAATTGAAAATATACGATACCGCAGAATACGACGAACGCTGCGCACTCTATGATCTTCTTCTTCTTCTTCTTCTTGGTGATGCAACACGATCGGAAACGCCTTTAGCCTGGCCACGTGAATGAAGATGGGAACACGTGCGCTCGTAGCACATCGCTGGAAAACTGACCGATGAAGATCAGCGTCATGGTTGCAAACGCGACAATCACTAGATGCCAATGCGAAAACACTTCGACTGTTGACAGCGTCTCTGCGGCCACGAAACTGAATGGGTCGGTCTGGATTTTCTCATAGATTGCCACAGGTACATCGATGCGCTCAATAACTGCATGAGCGTTGCGCTCAACAAAAATACCGAGGTGCGTCTTGCGTGCGACAACAGACAATCGAAAAATAAAAGTCAGACACACTTATCGAGTCATAAATCTTGATCAAAGATTTCGATACCTTGTCTGGCATGTGACGAAACACTTCAAACGCAGTGTCACCAGGCTGGAAAGAAATCCGACGATTGACAACTTCTTCCTTGTTCAACGGACTCAGGTTTTGCTTCCGAATCCAATTTGCATTTAGGTAAACCCATTTGATGGCGCGACTGATTCCCGTGCCAGAGGAGAGCACCTGAGCCGGATCTCTATATGGATTTCCACAAAAACAAGGAATGAATCAGTCGTTAGGACTTTGGAGGCACACCAGGAATGAAAATAAAGGTAAATACTAACCTTGTTGAGACAATTTTGGGCAATACGAGCGTGATGGCCTCATAAATCAACGATCTCGCTTGGCTGCGCATGCGATAGTTGGAATTATGAGCTCGGGAGCGCTCTTGGTGCAAGTTGCGGTCCCGAAGTTTCCGCCTCAGGCTCGCATGCAGCCAAAACCGGGCAGACTCAGCTTTAATCATTCCGTTTACTTTGTGGCATGTCGCGCGCGCCACAAGAAGATCTTCAGGGGCAAGAAAGTGTGCGACTTCAAACTGCACCTCGTAGGGGAGGTTCAGGAACGCACACTCTTTTTGAGTACTGCACACACAGCAAGACAAAGGACACGTCGTCGTCAGTCAAATGGGCAAGCGAATCAACGCATCGTAAGGTATACTCACTCCAGTGCTAGCCTTGCTGAAACGCCTTGAATTAAGCGATGCTTGACCTCGGCGATGTATTCCATGGCAAGTTCTCCGCAGACACACGCCATAATCCCCGTAAACGTTCCAAACTGGATTGCGATGAGCAAATCGCCCGGCCAAAAGCACACGTACGAGCCATACCATGCGAAAACGCACGACAATAATTCGGTCCACGATCGCAATGTGTGATCGGTGAAGTTGTCTTTGAAAAACAGAATGCGCTCCTGGATAATCATACCAATCTTTCGAGTTGGATTCCAGATCACAAGCATGTCTCCGAGGAGCGCAAATATAACTCCACTAGTCGTGGCGAGAACGAATGCCACTTCAATGTTTCTTCGATGCGTGTAGATGATGTTGAACGCGACAGTACCGACAAGACCAAGCATACACATAACTGGCAGTGGCAGGATCTGTGACTTTTCAACATCAGCATCTAAAGAGGAACACGAACAATTAGTGAACCAAAAGCTCGTCAGATACATCAACAAAGCTGCAAAGAAAAGGTACCACTCTTTGGCCGCGCGCGAGCATGGCTGCGAACTTGTTCTCCAATCAAAGTCACCAGCATGCCCGACAATGTCCCAACTTGAACAGCAACAAATAAATCGCAGTAGATCGCGTAGGTTCCGTAAATGACACCGAGAAAGCACCCAAACTCCACGAAAGAGCGCACGGGATAGTTCGTCCAATTTCGCTTCACATGGATCACTCGATCTTGAAGGATGATTCCGACCCAGCGGGTTGGCTTGTACATCACAAGTAAGTCAGCAATGCACAAAAACACGATACCAGCGATAGTGGCAAGTACCACTGTGACTTCCAAGCTGCGCATGTTCTCGAAGATCCACTGAAAGGTACCCGATCCAATGTACGCAAAGAGTAGCATGACAGGGAGTGCGCGCGGGCGGTCGCTGAATTTCGTGTCTGGGTCGCATTCCTCGTCCACTTTCTCCAAAACAGTATCTTCGTCTTCTTCCACGAGTAGCTCACTTCGCCAAGGAATCAATTTCGCACGGTTACGGCGAAAATATTCTCCTGACAGGGTCACTGCGATTCCTGAGAATGTGCCCAGCTGTAGTGCGAGCAGCAAGTCATTGTAGAGTGCGAAAGATCCATAGACTACTCCAAACCACGTGAAGACTTCCAAAAACGATCGTAGAGGTTCTTTCTGCCAGTTGTCTTTCGCACACGTCACTCGTTCTTGGAGTAGCTGACCGATCTTTCTCGTTGGCTCCCACAGCAAGAAGAGTTCACTGGATGCAAGGAAGACCACACCAGACAAGGACGCCAGGCAGAATGTTGCTTCCAGGCTGTCAATATTGTGGTAGATCCAGAACATCGCCACCATGGAGATATACGAGAAGAGAACCAAGAAAAATACCACCGAACATGTCGCTGTGAGACGCATCCGAACGCTGTTGCCCACCGTGAGCTGGAGACGAGTGCACAGCCAATGGCTCCCAAACGATATCACAATCCCAGACAATGCTGCCAGAGTCAACGAGCTGAACACTGTGGACGTGGCGGTAAACGTTCCGAGAAAGACACCGACAAACACTGTCGCCTCAATGAATGTTTGCAGCGGGAAAAGCATCCACTTGTTCTTCGCATGCTGGAATCCGGTGCGAAGTAACACCTCTGGGTGCAGTTCTTGCTTCACGGCGCTGGTCAAATATCCGAAGCCAGCTGATACAACGACGTTTCCCGCTGAAAATTGAGACAGCGACAGCTCGAATCTGTTTTGCTTCACAAGAATGAACAGCGTCGAACAAACGTCCAAGCATGACACTATGACCATCGATATAAACGTCCACTTCGTCCGTTTATACAAGTATGGGTAGTGAAACTTGATATACTGCAGTAGCTTTCTTGACAACGAGAACGAAATCTCTGGAACAGGTTCACACTCCATCGTCGATACAGTACGCCCGGTCGGACTGCTCCTCGCCTTTGCAGCTATCATTGCTTTCTGGACCGCAGCTTTTTGGATGTCATTCCAGCACTCACGCGAAAAGCTGATGGAAAACCATGACAGATACCAGGAAAACAGGATGCCTGGTAATCCATGGCACACTTTGCACGCGATCAACGTTGTCCCAAGAATACACAGCTTGCCGACCAGAAACTTGGCACGCTCGTTGAATTTGGACGCGACGATGTTGAAATCCGTGAGCGCAATCACCGTCAAAACAATGGCCGAGATCACGATGAACCACAAAAAAGCCACCGACATCGTCGACGGAACACTAGGCATCATCATCATAGCCGAGTACACTTGCACACAGAAGAAGATCATCATCACAACCGCTGGGGCCAACTTGATCCAGTGGTCGGCTGGGATTTCATCTTGAGCTCCCGCAGAGAAGAGCGACTTTCGAGAGTAAACGTACTCCTCACTCAAAATTAGCGCAACACCACTAAAAGTCCCTGCTTGCAACGACCACACGACCTCATCTGACATCTTGTAGGATAAGACGGTGATACCGAAAGTTACCGTAACTTCCACCAACGATCTCAATGTGTGTTCTTCCCAATTTTTGCGTCCGTCGACAATTCTTGCTTGTAGAATCAACCCTGCTGTTCTTGTCGGTTGGTATAGCATCAGCAATTCACTGGCAACGATCAGCGAGACACCAACAAGCGTGATCAAAAAGTAGTTTATCACCAAATCTTCGATGGTCTGGAAATCGGTCACTTCGCCACTTAAATATCGATGCAGAATCCGCCCACTGTCTGTGATCAAATAGCCGACACACGCATACGAGAACACAGCCTTCAGCCACGATACTCCTTCTGGGGTTGCATCGTGTTGTTGGCGATGCATCCGTGCCTCGAGAATGCGCAAATACGCTGCGACGAAGTCACTAAACACCGCCAGCCCCATCGCGAACAATGCTCCGCCGCCGATAGAAAGCATGCCACTGTGGAAGATCGTGTATGAGTACCAAACTGAAGCCATCCACGAACATATCTCCAGGAAGAACCTCGGTCTTTCTCGGTCCCACGATAACGGATTGGATCGATCCAGCAAGAGTTCGCCGAACTCCATCGTACTCGCACACGCCGCGAGAAAATAACAAAGCAATAAATATGACGTCCCTGCACTTGCAACCAGCAGAATACCGCCGACAAACTGGGCCACACGAAGCGGGAGCTGGAACAGCAGTGTAAACTGAGACGCCGCCATCGCAAACACGGCGATCCCAACCATCGTGTGTGATCTCGCCTTTCGATGATACTGGCATTGGTGGTGGGGAGAGCTGTGGCTCGATCCGCGGCGAGTCCGCGCTGCAATCCACCGCGACGGTCGCGATCCTTCCTGTTCACACCGACACAGCGGCTTGATCTTGGACACTGCGAGCAGCACCTCCCCGAGCTCATTCGAGTGCGGCACAAACGCACTCGTTATCGTTTCATTCTGCTGCAGTTCTTCCGCCGATCGCTCCTCGCGGCTGCTGTACGCATCGTCCCCACGACGGGACAGTGCGTATTTTCTCATCGCATCTTGCATCTTGTGGGCTGTTGTTGTGTCTGCTTAATGGGTAGCGTCCGCGCCAAAATCGATCGATGCCGCGTTCCAGTCGCCAAGGCACGCACGTGGCTTACGCTGCAGTCTTCTTCTCCTTGACGCACGCACGCAGCAACCCGCACTCGCTCGAGCCGGACGGGACTTTTTGCGGAATGGCAGCGCTGAGTTTCTTCCTTTGTGTGCAGCAGTGCGTTTTTCGTTCCCACAAGGCAAACAAAGAAAACCCATTATTAGGCCCTGATTGAGTGAGGTATGAGCAATAGCAACATAGGCGGAGAAACAAATGTTGAAGCTGGTTAAGTGGAGTTTGAACCCGGTTTATTTTGCAGCGCACACTGCGACACGTTTCGGGAAGCTAAAGTCAACACAAACAGGTACAAAATATTAAAATATAGAGTATTCAAGTGTACGGAAGTGCTGTCTGACATCGGCAAAGTGTGAACAAGGAATTTGAGCTAGTATGCATTTAAACAGTTTGTCATGCCTACCTTGTTAAATCGACAGAAACGTCGTCGCAGTCCACGCCCTTCTCAGCATCCGACTTGGATGGACGAAAAACGGAAGGTGTACGTTCCGAAAGCATGCCACTTTTGGGTGCATGTAAAGCGAGCTCGAAGATGAAGAATCGCTGTTTGCTCATTGAACGTGGAAACAAATGCCGAAGATACCAACACAACCACAACCATTCGCTTGCCTTCGTGTGAGAAAAAGCTGTGAGTGTTCGCCTTTTGCATAATCAGACCACAACACAAGCGCTTGTTTACTGCATCACTGAGCGAGAGCTCATTAGGGATATATGGCATGAGAAAGTGCAGAAATCCATTTTGAGAATGCTGTTGACAGGATGTTTAGCAGCATTTCGCTTGCATGGATTTTACTGCTGTGGAAATAAAACCCTGTGGAATGAACTTCCGAGCAACTAGAACGGTCTGACTTGCAAACAAGTTAAGGCTATCTTTCCTCCCCCAAACTATTGCGGTTGCCTTCATGACTGCAGTATTTCTCTGAAAGCATCTCCCCGTCGACCTCACATTCACATCGTTTTGTTATTCGTATAATTTCTTTACTGGGGATATCGACTTCGCTCATACTGTTAATGAATGCAAACATCATGTTGTAGCAGCTCGATTGCTTGATTCACCTTGCGCCAGCTCAAACCTCCAGCTTGCAGACAAGGGTTTGCACTATAATTTGGGTTTCTGCTAATAGAAGCTCCACGTTCAATACCCTCACTCTTCACAAGGGTTATCCCTCTTTTGGAAAGTACCCGTTCGCGGTCGTACGACCGACAATCCACCGATCGTTGCAGCAAAAACCAAAGCCCTTGGCGGAAACAGTTGCGCGAGCTCCTGTTTGTGACGACCCCAACTTCAGAGATCCCACTCCCAAATTTGATGAGTCGTTGAGACTCATCATTGGCCGAGTCAACCCCGTTGGATTGGCGAGACAGTCACGTCAGGCGGGGCTCCACAAATGTTGGTCGACTGCGCACGATACAGCGCGATACCCTGCAACACGGCATCCAACGCGAGCGACTCGGTTACGCAGCTGCAGAGGACGGATGGTGCAGCTTTTATTTTTCACTTTTGTCTCGTGTGACGAAAGCTCTCTTTGTGTTGCTTGAACGATCTTTGCCAGTCGACCCAACGTCACAAAAGTCTGCAGCATGTCACTAGTTTAGATCTGTCAAGGGTCTGCTATTCAAAGAAGTACAGTATAATAAAACCTCAAGGTTTTGCAATGTGGCACATTTTCCCCTCTCAAAAGTGATATCCACCACTCACGCGCACATTCGACTTGTTTGCATTGGACTGGAAGCAAGCAGGATGGATGCCCAACGCGCGCTGCTGGACGAGCTCATGGGGCGCAACCGCGACGGCGACAAGCCCGAGGAGGACATCTCGGACTTCCGCCACAGCCGCGTCTGCAAGCGCTTCCTGTGCGGCCTCTGCCCGCACGACCTCTTCCAGAACACCAAGATGGATCTGGGCGAGTGCGAGCAACTGCACCTCCCGAAAATGCGGATCCAGTACGAGAAGGAGAAAATGGAACAGCCGACGAAAGATTTTGGGTACGAACTGGAACTCGAGCGCGATTTGGTCAAGTTCATCTCGGAAGTCGAAAAGAAGATCCAGCGCGCGCAGCGGCGATTAGAGGAACAGGATGGCGCGAAAGCCCCGTCGCTCATGGACTTTGAAAACTGCAAAGAAGTGCTCGAGATCACGGCAGAGATCCAGGAAATGATGCAAAAGGCTGAAGAAGCAGGTAAGTCTTTGTTTCACTTTAAGAGCGTGTCGATGCTGAATGCGTGTTGCTTACTGTTCTGAGTTCTACTTCTGTGTTGACTTTTTTAATGGGACGTGATAGGTAACGAAGGCGAAGTGGACCTGTCGATGGAGTTGATGAACCAAGTCGAAGAACTCAAGCAAAAGAAAGCGACAGCACAAGCGAATGCGATGCTCAACGCTTTTAAATCCGAAGCAGCTGCCGCAACTGCAGGTGACGCGGGAAACACGGCAGCTGATGGTGCTGCTGCTGCCACTGATGCTGACGGTAAGGCAACATCTAAAGACAATGACAACACTGAGAAAACACTAGCTGAGGTATTGCCTGGAAACCCGCTGGCAAGCACGAATGTGAATCAGAAGTTGCGTGTGTGCGATGTGTGCGGTGCATTCTTGAGCATCTTCGATAGCGATCGTCGCCTGGCGGATCACTTCGGAGGCAAATTGCACTTGGGATACCTTCAAATTCGCAAAAAGATTGAGGAAATCGCGGATGCGCGACGAGAGCGCCGCCGACAGCGTAGTGGTGTAGCGGACACAGTTGATGCAACCAAAGATGCCAAAAAAGACAAGACCGAGAGGAAAGAGGATCCGACTGGCCCAAGACGCCGAGAGCGCGAATCTCGATCTAGGTCGCGATCAAGAACTCGGTACGTTTCCATGGCTTTCGTGGTTAAAGTTGTCTTTTTGATGTGAGCACCTTTTCTTACCTATGCGATGATTTGTAGTCGTGATGACAGATCGCATCGCTCGAGCAGACGCGCTCGTGACCGCAGTAGAGATCGTAGTCGTGATCGTCGCAGTGATCGGGATCGTCACAGAAGCAGTCGACGTAGCCATCGCCGCTCTCGCAGCCGCAGTCCGAGCCGAAGCTCCAGTCGCAGCAGAAGCCGAAGTCACAGAAGACGCCGTTAAACGCCAAGACGTCAACGAATCCTGCCAAAAAGTACCTAGTACCTGCATATATCTCTTTTTACTCTTTGATTTCCGACATGCATAAATTTACTCCAGGATTCGATGACAGGGGAAGACAGTGGGTGGTGACGACACGTATGGCGAGCTCAGGAAGGATGTCGCACTGCAGAAATCCTTTTCTGCAAAAGAAGACGTTGCTTCCTCGCCACAAAGCGGGTATGTTTTTGTCTCTCCTTTCAGTATAAAAATGTTTGGCTTTTTGCATTCTTCTTGGTTGATGTTGGTTTGAGAATGGAGCGATCGCGGATTGCCGCTCTCCCCCGCTTTAATTGATCGATCAAGTTTGTTAAGTAGATGTATCATGACGCCAAGGGAACGTCTTCATCTCCAGGTATATTTTGTGACGATCGTCGTTAATGAATGAATGACGGAACGAGCGCAACTGATTTTCGTCATTATTGGTTAAATATGGTTGTCACTGTGGCGCTGTCATGCAGACACAGCACTGCGCAGCCGTCTCCCGCCTGACATCGCGATGGAGTCGACAAGCCGAATCAGCAATAGCATGTTTCTCACGTGGATTGGATCAAGGTCATCATCAGGTGTGTCACAAAAAATCGTCTTGAAAAATGTCAGGATGATGTTGGAAGTATCGGTCAGCACGATATCCTTCACTGTAGTGTCGAACACGCTATCAGACATTGGTTGATCTTTTTCTTGGGATGCATCCCACGCGGCTTGCAGCCGATCGAGTGCTGGCAGGTTGGTGTCGACAGAAGAAACATCACGCATCCTAAGGATCAAATCACGATTGTTCACGTCAACGCCACGGGATGGTTCATGCGTGGATGAACGTTTTGCGATTCGTTGGAGCATCGAATCTCTGTGTGCGATCGCCGCCTGCTCACCACAAGTCACAGTACATGAACGAATGAGTGATGGCAAGGATACTCAGTAACAGTAGCGCGACACACAAGATCGTGACGGAGGTAGTTAGTTGCACGTACAGGAGAAAGGCTTGGGGGTGGAGGCGCTCTCTCGGCAAACGCCTTCGCTTCCTCGTTCAGCACTTTGAGCAATTTCTTGGCCTAATCTCAGCACAATTGCTCATGTCAGCAGCGTCACCAAGTGGAGCTCATTGTTCACAGATTGTCTACGAGTGCAATAGTATCTCCAATGCGATGGTGGCTTCTTACCTGCTTCAAGCGTGTGTACACTGGAAAAAGAGTAGACAATGTCGATGATTGAAGAGCATGCTGGAATTTCTCTGATGAAGGGTCCATTCTCTGGCTCAAGAAGGTTCCAACGTGTGTGTATCCGTGGCGAAGTCTTGCGACTTGCTTTGGGAACCCGATTTGCACCCGAGGCAAAGGTGCAATGGGGTTTTCTTCCGCTGCTGCACTTTCCAATCTCGAGGAGCTCCTCATCGACAAGCGTTCGCTCATTTTGCGGAAAAACGCAAAACGGAACGATTCGTGGCGCTCGCGATCGCGCACATCGTGTAGCTGCTCCATCAACATCTTCATGCGGCGTGGGTACTCGATTCGGATCTGCTGCGATGGCGCACTCATGGAGCCGTCTGTAGGCGTTGCAACCGTCGGCGAAGGGATGATCGGCTTGGTAGTGCTGGAAGCAGCCGCTGCTGTTGTCGTCATCGTGTCTGCGTTATTCACATTACCGTGTGTGGCTGTAGGTGTCCTCGTGCGGATGTGCTTCGCCATGGTCAAGATGTGGTTCAGCTCCGAGGACGACGACGATAGCAGACTTGCAGGCTCTTGGACATCCTCGTCGTCATCTTCACTACTCTTGTTGTCGCTGGCATCTCCAGCACCCGCACGCGTGGCAGCGATGCTTTCACGGATCTCCCTTGCGCGCTCGATCGCGGCGTGAATGGAGTCCTGCATTTGCTGGTGCTCCGCGTGCTGCTGGGTCTCTTCCTGGAGACGCGCCAACCGTGCGTTTGCGCGCTCCACGTCGAGCTGCTGTGTGTATCGCAGCGCGCACTGTAGCTCATCGCACTTGCATTTCAGCACAAGCGATCGAAAGTGCACATCGGTATCCAAAGCGCGCAGTTTCTCCAGCAACGCGTGCGCTTCCTGCACACATGCAGCGTCCATGTGAGCAATCTATCCCTTCTAGATCTTTTGTGCACACTTCCTTCTGTCCAAATTAATACCTGTCATAATTGGTTACCAAACTGTCACAAAGAGAGTAAAAATTCAATCAGACAGACTGAAGAGAACCGATTGAGTTTCACTTTCATTATTAATACGAACGCAAATTCTTGCGATTTCAAGTGCGCTATAAGTTAGTATGAACAAATGAAAAGAAGCAACGACTGCTGCTTCCTGGCTTCCTTTCTTTTCTCTCCTTCTTCTTCTCTGAAAAATTGGGCACACATATGTGCGCGTGGCTTTAGATACTGGCAGCTCAAGACGCGCCATTGCCTTGATTCCGCACGGATTCCTTGCGGAGCTTGTACTGCAAAATCGCCTCCATGACCTGGAGCCGCTGCTCCTGCAGCTCAATGATGCGGCCGAGCGCATGGTCCTGCTGCACGCGCAGCTCCGTCACAGCAGTCGTGAGGTGCGTGAGCGCCGCCACCGTCGCGCTGCTATTGCTGCTACTATTACTCTCGCCGCCGTACCGGTCCGACAATTGCTTGGACATGATGCCCGTGAGTCGGTCGATCGCGTTCACGAGCGCCTGGTCGTGCACGACCACGGTCTTCATAGAATCCTCGCTCGAGCCTGAGGGTACGTAACACAAATCTAAATATGTTATTGGTTCGTGTGTGCATGTCAACAGCTACAAACGTGTGGCCAGGAAGGGTCCAAGCAATAGTTGCAGACTATACCTGTATCATCGGGCGTCGTGGCTTCACCGATGTCGATTGAGTCCTTGGTCTGGAGGTAGCTGTTGACACTTGCATTGTTGTTGCTGCTCATATTATTGCAGTTGGTGTTGTTGCTGGCATTGGCATTGCTCTGGTGATGTCTGTGGCTGCTGCTACTGTTGTTGCGACGCAGAGACGGCAGCGGCTTATTGCTGTTGTGGTGGTGGTTGGACGCCGTGTACACGTCGCGGAGCGTGCCCCAGTACTGCTTGTAGCTGGCGCTGCGTCGGTCAAAGTGGATCTCGGGCCGCTTGAGCGTCTTCGCGTCGTACTCTTCGTCGAGTGACTTGAGCTTTTTCGCGACTTTTTCATTGCTACCGCCGAAATCTTCAGTCTCGCCGAGCATCATCGTGTTCCCGCTTGATATCCGCAGGTCGCCGTTCGCGTACTGGTCCGACGCCGGTCGCTTCGACGGGATCGAACTGCCGAGCGCGCGACTCACATCCTCGTGCATGTTTCGCCAGCGCATCATACCGTCTCGCTATGGATACAAAACGCAAAACACAACATCAATCACGCCACCTCAACGAGGATGGAGATATTATTCGCAACACACGATTGTACGAACCTGTTCCGAAGTGCTGCTCATGGATTTCTTCCCATGCGCTCCTCCTCCTGACATTGCTGAGGACGATGCCTGCGGTGGTGGCCCTGCTGATGCGGCGTTCATGTACGCATGCGACGAATGGATTCGTCGGTGGGAATCATGAGAGTCCGCTGATTGCCCCCACTGGTGGTGCGGTGACGACGAAAGCGGCGGCGCATTGGGTCGCAGCACACGTCTTCGTGGCGATTGCAGCGGCGGCGGTGGACTCATAAACTCGGACGACGGACGTCCTAGTGGACTGTAGTCCATCGCTGCCTGCGCTGCACTCGCAGACGAGGACGCGAACCGCTGCTGCTGTTGCTGTGGAGGCCGACGGTCTTCCATATTCGCTGACGACGGTTGCACGTTGCTGTTATTAGAAGATATCTGGATGCTTGGTGGTGGCGATAGTTTCAGTGACCCTCCTTGCTGAGACTGTGACGTTTTCTGCTTCGCGTCCAGCGCAACAGACGGTTTGCATTCCTCGTCCTTCTGCTCGTCGTCTTCGTCGTTGTTGCCGCGGTCGCCACCACTGTGTTGCTGCTGCTGGAGTTGTCGTTGACTGACGTCATGATTGCGGTAGAGATGACCTTGTTTCTTCTGCATGCGGTGTGAGTTCGTGCGCTCCTTGTGGACGTCCCACGCGCGCGTGCGGAAGCTCGAGTTCATGATCACGGGCTTGGGTTTCTTGCCGCCATGGACGGCATAGTGGACGTGGCATACCTTGCAGAGCACGAAGCGGCCCTCGTCGTCCAGACTGAGCACGTCCGGGTCGCCGAGGATGCTCGCGGGCCACGCGTCGGCTTTGCGCTTCGGCATGCGGAGCTTCTTGCGCTCCTGGTGGGTTAAGATGTTGCGGTACGGGTGACTCGGGCTGGTTTGTTGTACTTGAAGTTGCTGCTGAAGCGGCCGAGGGGGAACCTGTTGGCTTTGCTGGTTCTGGTCAATGGAAGGCGGCGAGACTGTGCTGGAGCGCGAATTGGCAGTCGAGCTGTGGTCGCTGCTGCCGCTCGGATCGTTCTGAGATAATGGACCGCTGGCACTGGCGACAGACGCGAGCTGGGGTCCTGCAGAGAAAGACATGCACGCAAATAGACGTTGAGTCTCTTTTCGGGATGGTGTGTTGAGTGGGTTGAGGTTGGTGGCAGTGGCCGTCGTCGTCAACGGGGAGCAGTCGACGCCACACGGCTGCACACGTCGGTCGGGAATGGCAAACAAGAGAAACAACACACAAGCAGAACGCCCTCAATACGATGAACCAGCGGCGAGGGGAGAAACAAAAGCAGGCAGGCAGGGACAACAACTCGAGCGCAGACACAGCAGCAGCATACATACACAAGCATCATAATCACACTACTACACCTATTGAATCGCACACACACATATGCAGACAGATACGCATGAACGATACCACACACTCAAGTGCCCTCCCTCCCTCCCCTCCCCTCCCCCCACTCCACCGACGTGTGCAGCCAAACATCCATCCCATTCGCTTCAACATCAACGCAAGCATCCATATACACGTATGCACAAATACACAACTGCGGTTCCCTCAAGGCGTCCATATCGACAGAGAGGGGCAATAGATGCACTCACTTACTAGGAAGAACGTTCTCGTAGCTGCTGGTAATGCGTAAAGCGCTCTGGCGGCGTGGAGTGGCGGGCGCAACGCAAGAACAAAGATGGAGAGCTGACGACAGCCACCAGCCCCTTTAGACGCGCGAGTGTTTGCCCACCTCAAGCGGTCATTTCGCGCACATGCACCCTCAGGTTTCGACATACAATTCGCGAGTTGTTCTCGCGCACGACGACGACCAGCGGTCGGTCGGAACTCTCCCCACAATACAACCCCTTTTTCCAGTTTGTCGATACAAAACAGAACAAGACAGTGAAAAGAGAGAAGTATAGCATTTTGAAGATAAAAGCAGAGACCCTACCCCTCGGTTGCATTCTTGCAGTGTCCCCTCGCTTCTTTCCTCTTGTCAGTATACAAACTGCAAGTCAACACCCGCAAAGAAAAGAGGCCACCAACCAACCCTTTCTCGCTTGGGAAGAAAACCAACCAACCAGCTACGGAAATAGGCTGCCGATGAAAATGTGCCCTGTCGCTCCCAAATCCACACAGTTGACAAATTACACTTGGAGTTTGCATGTGCTGATTACCGCGAATTATGAATTGTAGCTGACGGCAAGCAGCTGTCTCAGCAAAGTGCGCATGAATGAATGTCACTCACCAAACAATATTATCGGTCGTGAAACAAAAATGCGCAACCAAACATAGCGTCTATTTGATACTCACATCCGCTTTGCTCGTTGCTCGGCTCAGATGGCAGAGCCCTCCTCATCGTATCCATAATTTACTCCCACGAAATGCTGTCCACGCAAGCAGACACAGCGAAAAACAAAGTGAAAAGATGCATGCAAGCCCTCAAGTTCGCGACAGCTGAGAGCGCGTTTTAGCACCAATCCGCATCTGTATCGTACGTAAAAGCGGCGCTAAATCGTCGCCTTTTTCAGTGGTTTGTGATCGCGCATGTTCCAGCCAATCGTTGCGCCATCCGCCGAGAACGGCAGGGCTCGAGGATACAAACTCCTATGTGTTTGGACCCTGCGAAGGACCTGGTCGGTCGCGACGGGGGTTCGACCCAGTGATCTCGCTGCGTGTAGCGAGTGGTCCTGTGAGATGAGCAGAGTGTCCTGAACGAAGGAGAGGTGCAACCCATCAAAACACATACGCTCCTTCTCATATTGAATGTTGCGTTTCACGCACAAGTGTAAGCGAACAAGCACACAAAAAGCTGTATGCAATCGCAGTTTAAAGAGCAAACGGACGTACTAGACCTAGCATGCAAAGGCTGTTGTGGCACAACGAGGGCAGGCGTGTTGTCAATCACTGCTGATAGACAACCAACGTTGGTCTCTTTGCCAAAGAGGTCGTCGCCACCCCAAGTCGGCGCATGACGGACACACGCAGCTTGGTCGGAGGTAGGGGAATGAATCCGACCGCCATCCGACCCGAGAATCATTATTTTCTAGTATTATGTGGTCCACGTTATTTATAAACAGTGTGAGCCACCTTAAATGACGATCATCCTGCAATGCTGCACATGACACACAACAAGGGAAACAAACATGGAGCTCGCGGAGAAGAAGCGGCCGCTGGCGAGCGACGAGGAGGACGAGGACAGCGCGAGCGTGGACGCCATGAGCACGCAGGAGAGCGCGGACACCAAGGGTGACGAGGACGAGGACGACGACGCCGACGATCTCGAGGAGGACGACGAAGAGGAGGAGGAGATCATGACGGAGGAAGACGACGACGAGGACATGGAGCTCACCGAGGAAGAGTTGCTTGACAAAGACAGCAAGAGATCTACTGCTGCTGGTGGTAGTGCTGCAAGCGCTGCTGGCAGTGCAGGGGAAACTGCTACCAAGCGCGTGAAGAAGAAGGTGCGCATTTCCGACGTCTCGACAGTCCACGGGAACAACAACGATGACGAAGAGGAGGAAGGCGACGACGAGCGCGAAAGCACCGCTGAAGAAGACGAGGACGAAGACATCGACGAGTTTGAAGACGAGGACGAGGGTATGGAAGACGACGAAGAGAAGCAGCAGCAGCAGCAGGCTGCGGCGCTCAACAAGATCGAGCTCTCGGACAGCGCGTCCATGCTGCGCATGATCCGCAGCCTTCCGGACCAGGAAGCCCGGCGCCACGAGCAGTTTCGGCGCGCGCATTTCGAACGCGGCGCAATCAAACGCGTACGTGGAAACACTGAGTTTGTTGATGATATATTCTGACTGGTGTGCACTTACCGACTGATTTTATGTTCGAATAGTGCATGGCCAAGGTGATCCAGGAATGCTCGGCCGCGGACAAGAAAGTGCCGAGTGTGAACAACGTGATGGCGATCGTCATGGCCGGCATGACCAAAGTGTTTGTCGGTGAGCTCACCGCAGAAGGTACGGTGCTGTTTTAGATACACTTGGCATTATTACGATGACCTGCTGGTTTAATTGTATCGTGCATCCGTGTGAATACAGCGCGTCGGATAATGGACAAGCACGGAGAAACGGGACCGATTCGACCGCGGCATCTCCGCGAGGCGCACCGCAAGTACTATGCGCGACGACCGCTTGCGCGCGGGCGCAACCTGCGTCGTCTGTTCCGATAAAGCAGCGTCATCAAAGTGCCAAAGCAAAACAAAAAAGCTCCTATTCTATTATCATATTGTATTCGTTTTCTTCCAGCCAAAAGAGAGACCAACCACATGCACAACCACCATATTCCAAAAAAACAAATCTATCATCATCTGGGGGACGAAGCATGTGCCAACGCACTGTCATCATCATCGCTGACGTCAGCGCCACTGCCCAGCAGCGCATCAGTCTCTTGCTCTCCTTCCTCCGCAGTCGCAGCGCTTCCGCCTCCTATTGCGTCGTCGTAGTACGTTCCGTAGTTCATGTTGCGCTGCGAATTTGGCGCAAAGAGCATCTCGTCGCGACTTGAGCGCCGCTCGGGCGGAGATGACGACGACCGCGATGTCAGGTATGCACTCCTGTCGGGCGGCGGCGTCGAGTACGAATAGTCCTCGTCGTCGATCATCGAGAGCAGGTACGGGTCCTTCAGCAGCAGATTCACCTCGGGGAACGACGGTCGCAGGTCCGGATTCGCGTCCCAGCACGCGCGCATCAACCGCGCGAGCCCCGGCGGACAATTGATTGGTATCACAGGACGCAGGCCATTCACCACTGCAGTCATCTACCAGAGAAACAAATACAAGCGTCAGTCTCCATGCACAATATCTCCATGAGGTAGGACAGCAACGTTCTCACCAGTTGGAACGGGTTCATGCCTTGGTCCCCGTACGGCTTGCTGCGCGACCATGTCGAGTACAACAAGATGCCGAACGAGTACACGTCGCCCTTGGTGGAGCACTGGATGCCGCCCATCGTCGCCATCTCCGGCGCCATGTAGCTTGGCGTTCCAACCTATAGCATTGAACAACACACACACAAAGCAACATGAGTATGGTAAGGTATGCCAGCACATACAAGCAATGTTCCACATATACCTCGGCTGTCATCGAGGTCATGTCGGGATCAATGAGCCGCGAGAGCCCAAAGTCGCAGATGTTGACGTCGTTGGTCTCCGATATGAGCACGTTCGCAGGTTTCAGATCGCGGTGCACGACGTTGCGGCTGTGCAGGAAGCCCATGCCGCTCACGATCTGGTTGATGATCTTGAGGAAGAAGCTCTGCTCCAGTGGGCCCTTCACCACCGGGTTCTCGATTAGATTGTTGAGCGAGTTCGGACAGAAATCCGTCACGATGTACAGCACGCGGTTGTAGTAGCTCACGCCGTAGAACCGCACGACATTCGGGTGGTGCAGGCGACTCAGGATGCCGACCTCGCGCCGGAAAAAGCTCTGAAAGTACTCCTGACCCGTCACGGGGCTATACAACCGCTTCACGGCGACCACGGAGCTCCCGCCACCGCTGTGGAAGAGACTGCGGAACACTTGGCCAGACGTGCCGTTGCCGACCTCGCACTGCAGCGTGAGCGACTCGAACGGAATGAGCCAATCTCTCGAGTCGTTTGACACGAAATGCTCCAGATCCGACATACCCGAGATCTCCATGTACTCGGAACGCGAGAAGCCGCTGCTGCCGCGGTTCAGGAACCCACCGCCAGCACCGCCACCTCCATTGCCGTAATGTCGCGGTTGCCTCGCTAGCTTTCGCATCGTGCACATGCACAGCCCCAGCGTCGAAAGCGCGATGCTCCCAAGCACAGCCACCATCATGAACGGGAAGTCGTAGATCTCGCACGCCTTGCCGCTGTACCGCACGTCGCATTTACAGACCACCTGATCGTCGGAGAGCACGCACGTACCATGGCCGTTGCACGAGACCTCGCTCTCTAGAAATCCTGGACACAACTCGCACTTTGGACCGATGTACCCCTCTGAACACGTCGTGCACGGTAGCGCATCCTTGCTGCCGAGCTTCCAGCCGTCATTGCAGACACACTCGCCCGTGCCGTTGCGTCCGCTGGAGCATTTGCCGTGGCCGCAATCTTGAGGACACTCAACGCACTCTTCGCCGAAAAAGCCCTGTTCGCAGTCAAAGCAGTCGGTCGCAGAGCTCCAGCCGCGATGGCAATTGCAGAGCCCCGTGCCGTGGAGCCCATCGTCGCAGCGACCGTGGCCGCAATGGCGGCACGCGACGCACGTCTCACCAAAGTAGCCGTTCATGCACCCGACGCAATTGTTGGAATCGGACCACCCGACGTCGCAGATGCAGCGTCCATCGCCATCTTTTCCCGAGTTGCAGTGACCATGGGGAGCGCAAATGGGGCACGACAGACAGTGGGCGCCGAAATGCTGCGGCGCGCACTGGCACGACATGGTCGTCGGGTTGAAGTCCCAGCCTTCGTCGCAGAGCGAGCAGCGGCTCTCGGGCGTGTACCCTTCGTCGCAGATGCACGCGCCGTCGCCAGAAGTCGTGTTGTTGCAACGACCGTGGCTGTTGCACGAGCGGCACTGCGTGCACGTCTTGCCGTAGAAACCGGCGGCGCATTCGAGACAACGCGAGTCTGGGGAGAAGCCCTCGGGACACACGCACTCGCCGTCGCCGTGCAGTCCGTGGTTGCACGTGCCGCCGTCGCAGGCTTTACAGGGCTGGCACGTCTCGCCGAAGAAGCTGTCCATGCAGTCCATGCAGTTCTTCGTGTGGTCGAAGCCCACGGCACAGGAGCACCGACCACTGCCTGTGAGACCGTCCTCGCAGTTCCCAAACGGATAGTTGCACGCGGGGCATTTCTGGCACTTGTCCCCGTAGAAATTCGGCAGACACGTTGCGCACCGGGTCGCTGGGTCAAAACCCTCGCGACAAATGCATTTACCAGAGCCCAACTCGCCCGAGTCGCAGTGGCCGTCGTTCAGGCACGGATCGCATTGTTTCGAGCAGTTTTCCCCATAGAACGTGCTTGAGCAATCTCGGCAGTCGGGACCCGCGTACCCAGGTCTACAAGTCAAGAACAACAAAGGTTTCAGCAAGACATGGCGCTGCGAATCGGCTCAATAAGCTTAAGATAAAATGAATAAAGCACTTACAGACACGTGCAGGATCGCGGCGTGAGGTCCGTCGCAGCGCATGCGCATTCGCCATTGCCAAAGCACGAGGTCAATTCGCGATCATTCCATCCAGGGCAAGCTGATCCGAGCAGTAAAACGCAACAAGCGGACCACAAACGCGTCAGAATGATATATACATGCAAACAAACGCAAGTACAACAAGCACAAAACGTAACCCAACGTACCCGTGTTGTCTTGCGCTTCGACGTACACATTGATCTCGGCGTAGCCGGCAAAGGAGACGCCACCCATGGAGCACACGGGGTGGAACGCGTGCGGCCCCTCCCACCTCACGTCGAGCGCCACCGACAGCGTGTTGCTTGTGACGACGTCCATGATCGAGTGGCGGCCGTTGGTGCCGATGATGCCGTTGCCGAACGGCGGGAAGATGTTGAACATGTCGTCGCAGTGCGGGTAGTTGGCCGTCACATACGCGTCCGACGGGTACACGCGCGCCGTCAGCAGCTCCCTGCCGTTGACGCGGAAGCTGTCGACAAAGCCCTTGCCGCCGCCGGCATCCTGCCAATCGATCTGCTTCACTGCTGCCGCAATATCCGCCTATAGATGCCAATAACCAACGCATAAAGCGTCAACACACAAGCAACAATGCACACAATAGAAGCAAAATCACAACGTACGCGGCACAGTGTCTGCTCTGTGAGGTTGAGCGTCGCGAGCGCGATGGGTTCGAGCTTTGTAAAGTCGCACGAGCCGTTGCGCCACTCGAGGCAGCGCGCGATGAGCTGCACCTGCTGCACGAGCGCATGGCTCGTGCGCCACTGCATCCCACAGCACAATATCAGCAGCAGCAGCAGCGTCGTCGTCATCGGCGTCTGCATTAGCCGCCTCTTGCGCTTGTCACTGCTCGTCCACTCGGTCGCCATCCCCATCGCCCTCCGCTCTGTCGAGCGTCCAGTCAGTCGGTCGTCCACCCCCGACGCGATCTTGCGCAACTGGGAGACGGACGCTCGTCCACACGCAGCAGATGCCACACACACGAGGCGCCCCCTGTGCGTCGACTGCACACGCACGCACAATAGGCCAACTGACTCACGCACACACGCAGGGCCGGTGTTCGATCCAGGCCCCAATCACTTGCTTTGAGGAGCGGCGGCCACAAACAGCCCCGAAAAGAAAAAGAAAACACACACACACACACACGCACGCAACAACAACATGGAAGGAAGATCGAACGCATTCGGAGACCTGCAGTTGCGGCGTGTGACCTACTAAACAGCCTACACTCACATGAGCGTGCGGCAGAGATTGATTGGTTACGCAGAGAATGGAGTACAAGAAAACCTATGGAAGAGAATGCTGACCCCCTTCCCCCATGCAGAAAAACCCAAACAGAATCAAGTGGCAAATCTGGACAAAAACATGACGTCAACCAGCAGATCTTTTCCCAAAGCTTGTGACTTGGCGGAGCCCCTGCCAAAATGGAGATCAGCATCACCGTCTTCACGTATATTTGACAAGGGATTGACTCATTTGACTAGTAAGCAGCCTACAGCCTCATCATCTGCATCTGCGCTTCATTTGCGGTGCTAGTAAGCTTCGAGGCGATATGGCTTCCTCTTGCGTCTGGGACTGGGCGACTGCACCGCGCCTTGCTTCAGTTTCGGACAAGGCAGTTCCTGTTTCGTCGCAGTCGACGGTGACTTGAGAGATGGGGGAGGGAACGAAGCACTCCCGTCACTTGAGCACGACCTGAACACGTGAGGCGACCTCTGTGTCGTGCGAGAAGGTCAATTTTGCCAGTGGATGCTTTTGAAAGGTCGTGGACCTCGTGCGGTCTCGCGCATATCGCCATCCACTGAGTCGGTGCTTTAGAAAACGTGCGAGACGAGACGAGAAGAAGGCAGCACAGTTCACGTGCTGCTTGCGGCAATAGCGTTAAGATCGTCTGGTTTTTAGGTGTTTCGTTGAGCCCTACACGCCAGCAGTTCGCGTTAGGTATGGAGGCGAGAAGGCTAATGACGCACGTGAAAATGCAGGAATAGCCTCGAGGTCGAGCTACACGGAAGGCCAAGTCTGATGGAGACAGCGAGACGCAAGACAAACGAACAAGCAACGGATGTCTTCTCGTGCTCCATTTTTCTGACATGGGCAGGTTGAAAGCCAATCCAAGCACTTGAAAAGATCGCGATGACGTGATCCGCACTAGGATATGACGACTGCAAAGTTGCGCATGTGCTGCGAAAAAGATGCCTGTGCAAGTTGACTCTCTCGCACTCGTGCTGTTAGGCTGGCGCCAGTCACTCTGAATCAGCACCTTTAATGGGAGTCAGTTGACACAATGGGCTCCTTTAGTTGCCGGCAGAGCAAATCACTCAGACACTTCAAAGCTGAAGAGCCTCTTGCAGCAATTGCACATGAAACGCGAGCTCTAATAATGCAGCTCGATGCAATGGAGTGGAGCCACAACTGAAACCTCTTACTATCTCTTACTTCAGAGAATCTCATGCAGCAGCCGCGATCTTGATTTCTCCGCGACACTTCACCGCGTCTGCCCTGCTCAGATGCGATCTTTCTGCCGATTCGCTGACGTCTGGCGAGTGCTGCCCATTTCGAGATCATCCATTGCAGTTTTTCGTTCATTACGCGCCAGCGTGACTGCAGCAGCCCGGACTGGTCTCCTCTTCTGACGCCACAAGATCGCGTCCAGTTGACCGGATCCATCTGATCCGCAAATGATGTGTTCTGCAGAAATCTATCCTACAATGGTAAAAAGAGCAACAAATTTCTGCATGTGTGTGTGTGTGAAATTGCCAACTCGCGAAAATGGAGTAACTCAATGCTAGATGCGTGTATTTTCTAATTCTATTGTACGACGCAGCGCTGTGTATCGTCTGGGTATGCTATCGTCTTCTATCTTTCTCTATTGCCAGTCTCTATCGTACTACTACTATTTGATTTTTATGGTATATGCGCTGGGTTGGGTTCTGTGGTAAGCTTCGTCAACTTGGGTTTCATAACATTGTTGGGGTTGTACCTCCTGCCAGCAGCAAAAAGGTAGAACGAGATCCTTTGCGGAGCTGCTCCGTCGCTTACGCAAAGTCCAGCAGCACGTCAAAGTGCTCGTCCGAGAGCTCGCGGATGCGCTCGTTCCAGTGGGAGCGAGCGTTCTCGTGGAGCGCCGACGCGAGTTTCTCGCGAAGCGCTTGGTCGCGGGACAGATACATGTCCATGAGTGGCAGGTTCCCGCAGAGGCTGCACGCCTCCTTTGACAGCAGGAAATGTGGCGACTTGATGCACATTTCAATGCGCGAGAACGCCTTCCAGACCACGTCGGCGGGGAAGCACAGCCCACAGAGCATGAACTGTGCCAGGAGACCGCCCGTGAATCGCACAAAGAAGAGCTGGAGCGACACGTTGCGCGTCGGCCATCGCTGCAGCATCCATCGGAGGAAATCTTCGCCGTGGACCGGTGAAAACGTCGCCAAGCTGTAGAGCACTTCGCCCAGTGCGCCGTACGTCGTGGCTTCGACCGAGTCCGAGTCTTCGTTGTACTTCTCGAGCTGGTTGTTCTCGTCCTGGCGACGGGCTTTGCCTGGAGAGCTTCGCAACAGCAGCTTGACGGAGTGCGAGATCTGCTCGCACATAGCATGAACCGTTTCCTCGTCCATCTCCACCGAGTCCATGAAGTCCCGCTCCATGGCGCTGAGCACGCCGGCAAGGAGCGCAATGACGCCTTTCATGCTGACGTACTCGACGGCTGCAAACTGGCCGCTCAGCGAGTCAATGCCCTGGTGATGGTAGATCGCAAGACACGCGGACGAGATGATCTCCAAGATTGCGCTTCGACGGTGATGCATCGTACGGAACACCGCCAGTAGCACTGCAAAGCGATCGAATTGCGCGAGCACATCCAGCTTCACGATCTCGAGCACCGTCTTGGCGATCCATTGCTCCGTAAAGAGCACTTCCGCCAACTCGCTCGCCGCAAGCTGCTGTTGTTGCAGGATCTCCACTGGCAAGTCGACCGTGGATTCCTCAAACACGAGCTTCGTCAGCACTTTCTGGAACTTGAGCACGTCCAGCTCCAGATCCGCATTCTTTGGCTTTGGCTGACGTTGCTTGCGTCCTACGGACTCTTCGTCTTCCTCGAAATGGAACACGTCGCCTCCATGTTGTTGCTGCTGATGCTTTCCGTTTGTGAGAAAGAGAAGGTTGAGCTCCTTGCCGACGTCGAGGTGTGGGAACAGGTATCCCATGAGCTCCAGCACGATCTCCTCTTTATTGAGCGCGGCGTGGCTCACGTCGTCGCGCTTGGTGGTCTTCTCGTTCTTTCGGCGTCCGACGCGGCGCTTGGACTTGCGCTTGAGCACATCTGGCGACGACCCGAGTGCCTCAAAGTTGTCGTGACTGAGCAAATTGCCCGATTCGTTGTAGAACGAGGCAATATCGAAGAGCGTCATCGGGGAGCGCGCTTCACGCTTGCTACTGCCCTGGCTACGGCTCAATACGGACGACGACGACTCTTTCGGCGCCGAGCGCGACAGCGGCGTAGCATTCACAGTGGTCACGTCCCACGCATTCGGGTCAAGGTTCTCGTCGAAATCACCGTCGCGCGACGCCGGTGGCCACGAGGACACGGCGGTCGTCTGGGGCACCGACTTGCTCAGCGCCGACGCCTTGTCTCGACGGCGGCCGGGGATGCTGCGAGCTCTGCCTCCGCCGCCGTCTTCCTTGCTCGCGAGCCACTCTCTGCGCAGCTCCTGAAGCGGGATCGCCTGGTGGTGGCTCTGGTGGTGGTGGCTGTGCTGCTTGAACTTGGGCTTGGGCGTCACGCTTCTCTTGACGACGTCGCGCTGGTGCTTGAGCTTGCGCTGCAGCTTCCAGTCGACGTCGTCGGCTGCCTCGAAGGACGGCGGGTGCGAGGCGAACGCAGACGCGGCGGGTGCTGTCGTCGGGGACATCGGAACAGGACACTGATGGGGAGAGGGAGCGCGCGCGAGTGCGCAGAGGCAACTAAGTGGCTTCTAATGCGGGAATATTGCGGAATGCCATGAAGAACATGGCGCATTTGCCGAGCTTGTTTGCGCGCGGTAATTTACCTGCTTCAGCTGCACCTCTCGGATAAATTACTTGGTCGTTTCCGGATGGCGGCGTTTTCGAATCTTCAGGATGGACATATAAACTGTGCCGACGGTGCGAATGGAGAGATAGGGTTCCGGATAAAAAGGCGAAAAATTGCCTTGAAGTTCGCGCCTTCGTTGCGTGGCGCGACATTTATTACCAGTTTGAGTGAGGGATGACAATAATGGGTAACCTCCCTCTCTATGGGAGTTACGCTGCCCTCATATCTGACTATCTTTTCCCCTTTTCGCTCGAAGATTTCAGCAAATGCGAGAGTGCAGATCGGCCAAGCAACCCGAACAAACAACAACGAGCAGCAGCAGCACGTCAGACACACAGAGAGACACGTGCAGAAAAACCATGTCCTGCACACAAATGCACAACACCAACTGCCTCCTGACTGATACATGTCAAGCAGCAGGCAGAGCGAAGCCGTTGCACTTGCGGCCCACTTTTATATCCCCACCCCACGTCCGCTCATTATGAGTTGACGCGATTTAAACAATCGGCAGCAAATTGCTTCAGTTTGATGCAAATCGTTGCTGTAAAAAAATCTCTGCAACAGATGTAACCGCCGACTGGTGGGCCAAGCATCCGCGCGTTCTGAGGAGATCCGTTCGTGCTGACGGAGAGAATCTCGCGGGATTCGGTGCCTTGACGGTTTACAACATGACCTTGTATTTTACAAGTGCGCCATTTTGCAGATGGAAGCCAACAAGAATGAGAACATGCATTCGCGAAAATATCTGCGCGTGTCAGGTGCGGACTTCGAATTCGTCTGCGGTCACGAAAAGAAAAATTCTTGTGGGGGGTACACTTGGGCGATGGCTGTGATATGATGGGGATGATGAGTGATGGTATATGGGGAAAGAAATGCGACACGGTTGTTGATTCGAGAAGCTCGCGCTGACGACGGCGGCGTGGCAAAGCGGACGCATCGTGTCTATTTTGGGTCGCGGGCTAGATTTAGTTTCGGGTTACGAACCCCTCTGTAAAGAGATTTGAGCTGATTTCGGTTAAATTGATCGCGTTGATGAGGAAATTTGGGCTTTGCAGGAATACTACTACGGTACAGTAGATGTGATACGCGACACTTGGCGACCATCTTGTTCCAAACAGGAGTCTAAATAAGGGACAAATGCACATAATCACTCTCACAGAAAACTACGGCGAACTTGCTTGATTCCTTAGCTTGCCTCTCTCAAGAGAACGCAGACCGGCCTATACAGAGATGGACGGGCCAGAAGTCCCATGTGGTGCAACCATGTAATGGGCCAAGGCTGCCATTACATGCAAGGTGGCTCTTTGTGTGTGTCACACACCACCTTGTGGAAGTGCATTGTGGGTGCGAAGATATTGGGGGAAACACATAAAAGTGATCCCCACATGCACAGGTGACGTCATCGTCTGACGTCAGAGCAATCTGTGTCTGAGTCGAGTGTTGGTCGCTCGCAATCATTGAGATTCGGCGTGATTACGCACAACAGTACTCTAGACACGTGAGTGATGGTTCCTACTTGGGAAACTGCACTGGTGATGAGACCAACGTGTCTCTGCCACCTAAAGTGTGGCGCGAGCCAATCACTTTGCAGGGAATTTTCCACGGGACTTCAAGTTCAAGCTTCTCGAAGATCTCGTGGGTTCAACCTCAGTGTACCCAAGGTTTTATATATCAGATTCATAGGTTTTATTGTGTATGTTTAGGTTTTAGTTATAAAACGTGTGGGAGCCCTTGGGGTTCATTTGTAAGTAGCGACAGGAACCATAACCTTTTCAATTCAGTTGCAATTTTCCTTCAAGTACTCAAGTCGTTCTTCTCTCCCTCCAAGTCGGAAGATCGCTTCCTCTGGCACAAGCGTGTGTGCCGTGTTTTGGGGACTGTTGTGAACAGCACCCTCTTGCACTACCCTTGATCCGCTTGGAATGGTGACAATCACCTCGACCGCCACCCCCCACCTTGGTTTCCACAGTTGCGGTTGCCGAACGACTTGGGTTGGTTGTGCTTGTAACGGGGTCACACGCTAAGTTGCACCGCAGCAACTTAGCTCAATCTGTTGGCATTGGACTAAGTCCGCATGCAACTAAAGTTCCCGTACTTAGCTACGAGAAACAAAAGCAGCCGATCCATTTAGGTTCGCCGCACTACTCGAACCACAAAGGTAGCCAAGCTACTCTGATTAGAGGTCGGTCACAGACACGACTCTCATAGGCTAAAACTATATGCTTTTAGACCAATTGAATAACACGGCAATTCAGAGCCATTCACTTATGTCCACATTGAAATAAGCGGAAGTTCACTATGCTAGATAGTGAACTAAAGATAACTCAGGGTGTCCTGCAGAGGGCAACCCCCAACAAATAAACAGTTCCATTTTTACCTCTGACTAAGCCTTTAGTTATTGACGGTTACTCTATAGAGATCTATAGGTAACCGATCGTTGCACTACAGGAAGCAGGCAACAGCTCTTGGAACAGAGTCCTTGAGAGAAGTCGTGCACACGATTCCTCACACACGTACCGTGCTGCGTAACTCGGAAGTGTCCGGTTACAGTGCTGGTTGCCATACGGATGACTTCGCTGACTAGGGACGCGGAAGTTTGACGGAAGGTTGACACCGTGTCGCAGAGTTCCGTTCACCATGTCCTTGACAAGGATGCAGCATTGGATCATCGTGTGAAACTGGTGCTCGCAATGTTCACAGTGCTTAGGGTTTTCAGTCGCCTTCAAGGATGTCGTACCAGGTTCAGCGTTCGTAGTGATTTTGGCCTTGAGGATTGTTTCCGACTTTGTTGCTTCACTCTCGGGTGAGCCATTTTGGCGGCTGTACCGACTCATCGTTTGCACGTTCTGGGCCATGGAGTGAAGTCTTGTCTTGAGTTCACTGTACGGGATTGGCTTCCACACGCCCTTCCAAAACCCCATTTCAGCTTGCCATGGCTCAGGCATCGAACTAAAAAGCTGGAGTGGCTTCATCACGTCACTAACAGCTGTTTCAGTTGACGTTGCTTGTCCACTCAGGGTTTTTTCAAGATCGATTGCGAATTTCGTCAGATCTTGCCCTTCCTCATATTTCATGCCTTGGTGGTATTGCTGAATGACACACGGCTCACCGGAATAGGTGTCATTTTCGTAACGTTCACACAAAATGTGGAACATTTCAAAAGACAGCATCGTATCTTTCATCAGATGGTAATGCTGGTGATCAATGCAGCCAGCAAGAAAGTCACACGCTTTGCAATCAAGATGCTTGCGGACGCTCGCACTCATTCAAAGCTTAGGGGAGACTGCCTCAGGGTTAGGGTTCTTCCGGTGTTAGGTCTTGGTGAAGCTGAAGACCGGAGGGACGCGAATCTCATCCGTCGTTTCTTCAGTCACGGGGTTGCAGTTGTTCCAACCACATCCGCAGGTGGCGAAACAGCTTCAAGCATGGACTCGTCGTCTTCCTGGCCGAGACGAGAGTTGGTGGGGTTAAGGGTTTCGTCGTCAGCGGTTGACGAGTCTTCAACATCTTCGTAATCTTCAAGGATGGAATCAAGGACGTCACCACTCTAGTAGTTCTTGAAATGGACAAAACCAGCGAGGGTTTGGGCGTCGAGCTGAAGGAGCACACGCGACTTCCAGGTCGGAAAGATCTTGCCGTAGACGAGGCATGGGAGGTTTGGCGAGGAAGCTTGGTTTGGGCTCACAACCTGCCAAGATTACACCCGTGGAGGTTGAAGTAGGCGAAAGAAAGTTTATTGAAGAGTGCGTTAGGGTAAGGGACATGCATGTGGTGAGCTACACACGCACACACAGCGAGCGCTCTGTGCAGGTGCATTGTCATGAGCTGAGGTGGCTGGTATGCCTTCCAACCAACGACTGCTTACCAGCTCACTTTCGCAACTGTCTTGCACCCGTGCTTCTAGAAATAGAAGCAAGCGCTGAGCACAGCTTCCATGTCCGCAGCATGCCTGGATACGTGGAAGCACACTTGCATTTAAGTAATAGTAAAACGAATATAAAAAGAGTGAATATATGAATATCAAGCTAAAAGGAAGAGAAGAAGAGAAAAGAAAAGAAGCAGGGAAAGACGTAGGACACAAAAAGAAGCAGGAGGGGCTCCATGAGAGCACTTGCATATCGTAGGAATTCACATGTCGATAAACCAATCATAATCCAACCTACCGTCTTCCCCACAAGTATCCCTATCCAACAACCGTCCGACCGCCAGAGAAGAACCTCTATAGAAGAATCTCCATCGAAGCTGCAAACGTTACATGCATACTTGCTCCGGTAGCTATTGTATTTGAGTATACTATACTTGCAAGAAGACTTGAGCAGTAGAAGGGAAATTGGAAAGTGATTGATTTCGAGCAGTCCTTAGCTCGTTGTCGCTACATCTAATCCGCCACGCATCCTACTGCGTTTCCTTGGCGCGTGCACTGGATACTTTCCCGCACGGTACCCAATCACACCTCAGGATTTGTCACGTGTGCCAGACCTCGCATGCCTGGCACGCGCGTAGGATCGGCATGTACCTGACCGCGCACGTGCCTTGCGTGCGGAGCGTCAAGGCATGCGTAACGTGCGCCTGACCTCGAGTCCGAGGTCAGGCTCTCCTTTTCATGTAGGTCAAAAGTATACAGTTAGAGGTAACTAGTCAGATAAAAATACAGTTGCAGGTCGAACACCTGGATAGGAAGAAAAGTCGAATCAGTTGAAGAAAAGGATAGGCATGCATGCAAGGAGGCTCAGATGTAGTGCGAGCGAACTAAGTCCTCCATTCAATTCACTTTCCAATTTGCCATCAAGTCGCCACCACCTCCTCCGAGTCCACGCCAACGCTTTCCGACTTTCGACCAATCCAGTTCCGACTTTCCGACTTTCAGCCAATCAGCGTTCAAGAAGACCCCAAATCGTTACAGGATTCTTACACATCACATGCATACATACACGTCACACAATTGTGGTTACCGGATTGGCTGAAGGCTCTGGCACGCAATCTGGGAAACGTCCTCGGCGGAATGACTGCGTGTACCGTGAGTGTGGGTCGCATACGTGATCCGTGGAGTGGTTGTGTGAGCTCTGAGTGTAGTTGTGTGAACCGGTACAAACCAGAACAAACCGGTATCGTGATGTCGCACAGAGAGACGCATCCTTACAATACTCAACCACATATATTGGGCAGCTGTCCTAAACCGGACTGAAGGTGTGTGACAATGGCAGGGTTTCCAGCAACCATTCATCACCCAAAATCATACTTAACAAACAAGTAAAGCAGGCAACTGCAGTAAAGTGTCAAGCTTTTAGTTAATGTGTGTGCGAGGGTACGTTGGGTTCAATCTCAAACAGCCTCCCTGTTCCCATTGTGCTTGAGTCTGGGTTTATGACCTTTTATGAAAGTAGGGGTATCCCATCTGAATTTTTGGAAGGGAGAGATTCGAAACTTCTTCTGTTTTGGAGCATCTGTAACACCATATTTTGAGTTATTCTGGTTTTCAGGTTTTCAGTTGCACCTCTGTTTCAGGCGGCCAGTTTGGGTTTCGAAACCACCAATTTTGGGTGGTTCCTGTGAATTTCCTTAATTCAGCACTTTTGTGGGGTTGCCTCCTTCTCTTCTCACTGTCATTTTTCCTTTAAGGTTGCGCAGTCCTGCCAAACTTGGACCTCCGTCACTCATGGTTTGACATTGGGTGGTTCGTTAAGATGAACATGTGGTCGGATGAGGTGTTCTCTCGCGTGTTTTTGGATGAATCCCGGAGTTAACATATCTCTGGGTAGGGTGCGAGAGTATCTCCCTGTGTCGGGCGTGTTACGGTTTTAGAAGTGGGATCTGTATTAGTGGGTTTATGCAATTCATTTGCGTGACAATTCACCAGCATTCCCTCATCTAGTTGTAAGGGCCAGTCCCATTCGCGCAGAGTTCATTTTATTGTGCATTCTTTATTGGAGATTATGGTAGTCATTGGGATTAGAATAGCCTTTAGTGTGATGCCATTAGATGCAAATTGAGAGTGTTTATTTGCTCGAAGAGTCTTTTCTCTTGGTAATTTTCTTTGATGTGGGAGTTTTGAGCAGGAATTTGTAATGCATGATTTTTTTAATTGCAGCTGCTTTTGACACAATCCCGATTTCTCGTATGCACTTTTCAATTAGAGGGCTTTGGTAAGCATTTCTGCGCACATCTCGGCGGCGCTGCAGTTCGTAACCTTGAATTCGTTCCGACTGTTTTTTTTCTTGGACAAAATGGCGTTTTGTGCCAATGTGAATTGACCGTCCATGCAACTCAGGATCATTTGAAATTGTAATATAACTCTGATTATGCACATGAATTATTACAGGATTTGAGCTTGCATATCGGAGTTCGCTTGGCAAAAGCACTAGAAATATGAATTCTTGGATGCAATGCGTCAAGGCGACGTGTTCAGCCTCTGTTATAGAGTACGAGTGTATGGTGTTTTCTGGATAGCCAAGAGGTGAGGCTTTTGCTTAGAAAGGTTCTGTGTCCGCCAGTCGAACGCCGTGTTTCTTAGCAATTTGCAAAGTCAGAATCAGTATCAGCTGAGATATAATCTTTGACTCCATAGATATCACACTTTGCCGTCCTCCAAGTAATCTCCGTAGTCTTTTGTTCCGTTCAAATATTTAAAACCTCTTTGAATTGCTCGCCTGTGTGCTGTCCCAGGATTGTGTAAGAATTGACTCGCATCTCGGAGGAAAACACTAAATCGAGCCTTGTTCCCATCATTAAATACATAAAACTTCCGACAGCCTCCCTGTGTGGGATGCTTTCCACACTCATTTTCTCTTCTTGCGAGACCGGACACATTTCAGTGGTCAACTGCATGCTGTTGTCTGACGGAGCAGAAACCAGTCGTGCGTCAAGTAGGCTAAATTTTTCGAGGTGTTTGGTGGCATACTTTTCTTGATGGATAAAAATGGTTCGATCAGAACGGTTCCTTTCAATAGACCAGCCCAGCAGATACTGTGACTCCCCTAAATACGGCATCTTACATTTTTGTTTGAGCGTGGGTTTAATTTGATTGGGTAGGGTGAGATCTGGTGCAACGATCAGTGGATCATCAACATACACTGCAATGCGGCAGGGTTGGCTTTGAAAAGTTCCAGCAACGATGCAATGGTCTTTGAGTAACCGCTCAAAATTTATGCTTTCTGAGAACGCAGAATGGGTTTTGTACCATATCCTCGGTGCCTGTTTGAGACCGCATAAGCTCTCAACCAATTTGCACACGCAAATTTCTTTCCCAGGTTCAACACACCCAGTTGGTTGTCCCATGTAAGTTTCAACCGTTTAAAAATGCTGTTTTAACGTCCATTTGGTGAACTTCATTATCCAAAAGCGCTGACAATGTCAATAATAGACGTAGAACTTCCATACCATAATATCTCCGACCATCTGAGGTATCCGACCTCCCTCCTCCGACGCACACATTCAGCAGGGGCCATTATTAAGTGCAATTACAATGTAGGTTTTAAAAGGCAGCACTGAGTTAGGGTAGGGAAAGGGGAATATGAATGGGTGCATGAAAATAAAACGAGTGAAAGAATAAATTGCCTGATGTTTAATAGGCAAGGTTAGAGGGCCCAAAACGGCCAGTGTGCTGAGAAAATTGAGAAAACGTTTTCCCACACAAAAAATGTAAGAGGGCGCTGTTCCAAACAGTCCCTCAAACACGGCACACACGCTTGTGCGACGAGGAAGCGATTCTCACAGTGAACCTGGAGAGAAGACGACTTGAGGGCTTGGAGGAAAATTTGCAACTGAATTGAAAAGGTTATGGTTCCTGTCGCTACTTGTAAATGAACCCAAAGGAATCCTACAGGTTTTGTAACGAATACCTAAACATGCTCAATAAAACCTATAAACCTTGGGTACACTGAGATTGAACCTAGGGAATCTCCTGGAAACTTGAACTTGAAGTCCCGTGGAACATTCTCTGCAAAGTGATTGGCTACAGCCACTCATCTCAATGGCAGAGACACGTCGGTCTCGTCGCCAGTCCAGTTTCCCAAGCAGGAACCATCACTCAGTACTTGATTAGTACATGGATGTCATCGCTCAGTACTTGGTTAGTACATGTGAACAACATTCTGCACTGATCAGCACAGAGAACACTCGTGACGTCATGGGATGACGTCACATGTGCATGTGGGGACTGTCGTACCGTAATCCCTTTGTTATTTGTCTCTCCACAATGCGCGCTGAAGGTGGTGTGTTCCACAATAGATCTGAGACCAGATCCATCGTCATGCAGTGGCTGGTTTTTGCCTATTGCAGACAGTTTGGACCTTCGTGAAGGGCGTTGTCAGGAGGAAACATACGTCATCTGCGACACTGGAGGACGTACTCAGACGCCTGGAAAAGGCCATTGCCGATCTTACATCTTTGCAAGTGCAAGGTTGTGTCGACAAGGCAAACGAGCGACTTGGGGACGTCTACCCACATATAGGCTACCGAAGAAGGTGAGGAGGAGAGTGACGACGATACGTGCTCCGACGTCGAATACGTGCAAACTTCGGATGCAGAGGAAGCAGAGTAGATTACTGAAATCCATATGTTTTCTCGAATGTTGATTTGATGCCAGTACAGCAAAGCAATTGCACTCCACGGCGCGTTCATGCTTCTTTACTCTGCAAGGTGAGTAGAATGCTGTGGAGTATTTTTTCCTTGCTAGTAGAAACGACTCATTGATTCTGTCGCGGACTGCAAACGCATTTTGGACTGTGGATCGCGTACACTGGAGCAAAGCACGCATCTTTCATTCGAATATGCACGATTTGATGCCTCAATTTTCATAACACATTACAAGTCTCAGCATTCTTCACAATGCAGTAATCTCAAATCGCCTGCAAATCTCCGTAAAAATGTCATTTTACCTCAAAATGATGTCTTTGGGAATAAAATGCTCACAATTTTCTGGAACACAGGACCTTGAAAGTACTTGTTCATTGTCACTGTCCTGTTGGCTGTAATCGCGAAAGTCAGTGTGGGGAGATCACACATACCCTGCCTTTGCTCCATTTTGTTTTTCAATACAAGACTGGTTTGTGAGTGGCTATCCGAGACAGTGTAAGAGGCTATCCGAGACAGCCTCAAACACGGCACGCACGCTTGCGCTTGAGAGGAAGACTTGAGGGGAACTTGGCAAAAATGCAACTGAATTGAAATGAGCTTATGGTTCCTGACACTACATGTAAAACACCACTAGGGCTCCTAGAGGTTTTATAACTAAAACCTAACATGCACAATAAAACCTATGAATATGATATATAAAACCTTGGGTACACTGAGGTTGAACCCAGGGGATCTTCGAGAAGCTTGAACTTGAAGTCCCGTGGAAAATTCCTGCAAAGTGATTGGCTCGCGCCACACTTTAGGTGGCAGAGACACGTCGCTCTCATCACCAGTGCAGTTTCCCAAGTAGGAACCCATGGTCTTAATCAATCTCGACTTTGATGCTCTGACGATGACGTCACCTGTGTGGGGATCACTTTTATGTTTCACCCAATATCTTCGCACCCACAATGCACTTCCGCAAGGTGGTGTGTGACACACACAAAGAGCCACCTTGCATGTAATGGCACCCTTAGCCCATTACAATTTCCCTCTTCACCTGCCTCTGGAGTCTGTGTCGCGCTGGGATTGACTGTTGCCCCACACATCTCACAAGCGAATTCCCGACATATCTCTATAAGACTCATCTTGATTTCGAACAGGTGTTTCGGAACGGCGGAGTCGCCAACGGGTTGAGGCGAAGATGTCACACAAATGCATTGTCGCCTCCCGCTTCACCACCACACAGCCGCTTCGCAGGACCGACCATGTCCGGGGCTAGAGAATCTCCGACAAGACCCTCTTCGCGACCCAGCACGTCGTCAAGCAAATAGCGTACGACCGTCTCGTTGCTCTTGTTCGGGTGCCAGCCCGCTCGCCACTTCTTCATCTTGAATGGGTTCTGCAGGAGAAGTCTTTCACATACAAGAGCGTACTTGCTCTTATATAGTAATATCACTGTAGTCATTCTCGAATACTGACATGTGTAGTCAGTATTTCCCTCCCTCGATATAGTGTTGGCTCCACTCTCTCCGAAACAAACGTCTGAGATTTGATTGTGGACCGCGCCTCCTCTCAGACTTGATCGTGCCTCCCACTTTTGTTATTTTTCGGACCTCCCCGCGCCGTAAAAAGTCAAGCGCGTGCGTAAAAACGCCAAGGATCCGATGCAACTGCACTGGAAAAGAGTGTGCAACGTGGGGGGGGGGACAGAAGGTCGTAATTACGCTCGCAGGGTTGTCAAGGGGATACGTGTCACGTCTGGGGGTTTGGACGAAGGGGGCACGCATGTGTGCCATCATTTCCGCATTTCTCGAGACCCTCGCGCAGCTCCTGGACCGAGAGAAAAGAGTGCGTATAAGCAACGGATTGCTCTGCAGTCGCTCTCATGCCGCTTGCGCCTTAACTGACGAGTTGCTTCTGTGCGTATCTTTGGTATCTTTTGTTGCCATGCAGTGCGTTTCCTTCATTTGATTCGGCCCGTGATGTGCGTGCTGCCCGAAGTGGCGCAGCCCGACCGCAAGATCCCGTTCCGCGAGAAAGTGTTGTGGACGGTGATCACGCTGTTCATTTTCCTCGTGTGTTGCCAGATCCCGCTGTACGGTATCCAGACGAACAAGTCGTCGGATCCGCTCTACTGGATGCGTGTGATCTTGGCGTCGAACCGCGGCACGTTGATGGAGTTGGGTATCTCGCCGATTGTGACGTCGGGTCTTGTGATGCAGTTGCTCGCAGGCTCCAAGATGATTGAAGTGGACCAGTCGCTCAAGGAAGATCGCGCGCTCTTCAGTGGCGCACAGAAATTGTTCGGTATCTTGATCACGCTCGGCGAAGCCGTGGCGTACGTGGTCTCGGGCATGTACGGCAACATTTCGGACATTGGCGCGTTCAACGCGATCTTGATCATCTTGCAACTTTTGTTTGCTGGTGTCTTGGTCATCATCCTGGATGAGATGCTTCAGAAGGGCTACGGTCTCGGCTCGGGTATCTCGCTCTTCATTGCGACCAACATCTGCGAAAGCATTGTGTGGAAGGCGTTCTCGCCAACGACCATCAACACTGGCCGTGGCACCGAGTTCGAAGGCGCTATCATTGCGTTGTTCCACTTGCTGATCACGCGTTCGGACAAGCTTCGTGCTCTCAAGGAAGCGTTCTACCGCCAGAACCTGCCAAACATCACCAACTTGCTCGCGACTGTGTTTGTGTTTGTCGTCGTCATCTACTTCCAAGGCTTCCGTGTGGACCTCCCAGTCAAGTACCAGAAGTACCGTGGCCAACAGGGCACGTACCCAATCAAGTTGTTCTACACGTCGAACATGCCAATCATCTTGCAGACGGCGCTCGTGTCGAACTTGTACTTCATCTCCCAGTTGCTTTTCAAGAAGTTCAGCGGCAACTTCTTGGTGCGTCTCTTGGGTATCTGGCAAGACGTGGAAGGCAGCGCCGGCCAGACCGTGCCTGTCGGCGGTCTTGCGTACTACATCTCGGCGCCAAGCAACTTGGCCCAGATCCTGTACGATCCAATCCGCTTTGTGATCTACGTCATCTTCATCTTGGGTTCGTGTGCGTTGTTCTCTAAGACGTGGATTGAGATTTCTGGCTCGTCAGCCCGCGATGTCGCCAAGCAGCTCCGCGACCAGCAGATGGTCATGAAGGGCCACCGTGACTCGTCGATCGTGCACGTGCTCAACCGCTACATCCCAACGGCCGCCGCGTTCGGTGGTATGTGCATTGGTGCGTTGTCGATGGTCGCCGACTTGCTCGGTGCGATCGGTTCGGGCACTGGTATCTTGTTGGCCGTCACGATCATCTACCAGTACTTCGAGACGTTCGCCAAGGAACAAGCTGACCTCGGCGGTCTCTTTGGGTTCTAAGCTGGCGGTGGTCCGCGTTTTCCGATCTTTTTCGCTGCATAGCGCGCCATGGCCATCGTCTTTCGCCGCTGTCGCTTCGTGAGAGAGAGGAAGGAGTTTGCTTCATGCAGGGTGTTTTGTTCCCGTTCAAGGGGTACTGTCAGGTACTCTTGCTGGTAATAATAGTAAAATTTGGATAGGTCAATCAGCAAATTGGGTGGAGGAAATGTGAGGCTGCCTCCCCGCTCGGAGACATCGTTTGGGTGCTTCCAGCGTCATTTCCGCCGCTCTTAGGTGCACGAATGAAGGAAGACTCCCTCCGCTCTTGTGAAAAGACAGCAAGGTCGATGGGACGGATGCATGGCGCGACGCAGTGCGTCTTCGATCGCTTGCATTTGAGTAATAAACCAAAAAAGCTTTTTCATTTAAAAATCAACCTTGCTGTCTTTGTGTTTATGTGCGTCTAAGTGAATGAATGAAAAGGGAAATGAGCATGAAGCAATCGATTGTGCTTAAAGTGCCCGTCGATTTGGATGTGCAGGCGGTCGGCCGCCATTGCTGTTCCCACCGGCATCTTCGCCGATGCCCACCACGTCGTGGAAGCTGCTGCTGTTGGTGAACGAGTCCCTTTGGAACGACGAGCCAATCGTCGTGGAATTGTTCGCAAAGCCTCCGTCCATGCTGCTGCCATTGCCGCTATTGTCGCCTCCGTTCGCGCCGAGTTGGCTGTTGCGTTGTTTGGCTTTCGCGCCAGCTTTCAGCGTCTTGTACCATTTCTCGTACTTGGCCAGTTGATCGTCCTGGTGAAACAGAAGTAAAAAAAGTGGACTTCAGCATGAGTTTCAATCATGAAGATGGCATGTTCACAGGGCACACGCACTTTGGTTTTCATGGCCACCGACATCTGGGCAATTTGCTGTTCCTGCGCCTTGAGTCTCGCCTCCAACGCTGCATTGCGTCTACACAAAATACACAAAAAAATGAGCATGTGCATTTGCAATGATAGGCATGAAGTCGCTGCCATATGAGAATCGTACTCTGTAGTGGCATCCGATCCCGTTTGTGGTGTGGCGGGTCCACGCCCCGCATTCATGCTGTTTCGTTGACGTCTCCATTCCTCCAACGCTCGTTTAATCATCACAAGCTGTTCGTATCACTCACATACCACAGGGGTTACTCCATCCCAATGCTCTTTCTTCCCTTTGATCCATACTCCCATCAATACGCCATACCTTTTGGTTGTAATGCACTTTGAATTTCTCCATCGATTCCTGCAGCGTCTTGTTTTCCTCTTGAACATTCGACAGCGTCTCGCACGTCTATATTCGAGTAACCAGAGTAAAAGTAGTACATGAGTATGCCTCACTCGCTAAAGTAAAGTCCAGACAATTCGTACCTTGACGAGCTTGGTGTTTTCACTACTGAGTGTCTTGACAGTGTTGAGGAGACGCACAATCTCGTATTTCTGCTGCGAGATGGTCTCCTGCAAGCCTTCCATGTCGGCTGCTGCTTGCTGTTGCAAATGCTGTGCAGAGCCACTTCCGGCGTTGTTTCCAAAGGAACTGCGCCGACCGAGATGCGATCCCGTGTCTGGTCCACCGTCCACGTTCAAAGGAGTCCCAGGTTTGCTTGATGTGCTCCCACTGCGCTGTTTGTGGAAGCGGTCGTCGATGATCCCACGCGATCCGTACTGCTGCTCCATGAGTCTACCAACGAAAAAAGGAAATGGTGAGCAATAAATGCTCACTTTGTGTGGTTTCATTTTAAATACATGGGCGATTCTTACCGAACACGCTGATTGCGCATGCGAGACGCCACGGCTGCACGAAGCGTCGATCCGCCATCGACGGCCGTAGCGCGAACGCCAATCGATGTTTTACTGCCACAACACAAAGGATCGTCACAATCAATAGCAAAGGAATAGAGCCACCAAATATCATGCACGTACTTGTTGGATTTTGACGGCAATAAGCAAAACGAATCCCCGAGCGAGGACGATAAGTGGCGCGACGACATGAGCAAATTGGACTATAGAAACACACACACAGCGAAAGACCAGTAGTCAGGCAACGCATCTCTACAAAAAGAAATCCCCCGCGTACTTTATCAGAGGTCCCAGCGCTCGAGAGCCCAATCTCTTGCAGTTTCCGCCAGAGCTCCTCCATTTCGGCGGCCGCGAGGTTCAGTTGCGCCTCTGCAGCAGCGCTCGCGCCAGGATCGTGCGCATTATCTGCCGTTGCCACCGTTGCCTTTCCAGGTTCTCTTTCAGCACTAGCACTGCTCGTCACTGAGGCATTCTCTCGCCCGTTCAACCCTGTCTCCCTCGCTGTCGCAGCCCCAAAAGGTGGCGCCGCATCCGCGTTGCTACCAGGCTGGCGACCTCCCACCGCCTGCAGGTTGCCGCTGTCTTTGTCAGTCAACCGCACGGGCTGCGGGATGCGCGCCTTGGCCTGTTTCGCGCGGTACTCGTAGTTCTCGGCGAGCAGCAGCAGCGCGTCGACCGTGCGCTGGTTGGCGATGCCGCTGGCCGCGAGCAGGAACTTCTCGCTGGCGAGGCGCCCTTCGCGCTCGGCGGCCACGACGTCGTCCCTGCGCAGCGCGTCCTCGGCCCGCAGCGCGTGGAAATGCGCCTGCACGGCGGGCGTCGACACCTCGTACTCGTCGTTCTCGAGCGTCTTCCACATGACCAAATGTGTGCAGCCTGAAAGCAGGCTGCAGTCACCTAGTTATCAGAGAGAACAAAACAATCTTGTGGCGACGAAAATAATGTGGGACACCTTACTTATTCAAGGGATTTGATTGCGTGAAATTATATTTAATACAGAAATTTAAACCAATCACCAGTCATTACCGCAGATGGCTACACTTGAGAGCAATGGCGACCCAATTGCTAGAAATCGACGTCGAAGTCATTGTCCTCCTTCACGCGCACTCGACTGGATGCGGAGGCTGCAGATGCGCTGCTGGGGGATGAGTTTAGAGCTGAAGAGCCGCTTCCAGTTGCCATGCTGCTCTTGCTCCCGATGAGGTTTTGCAGATCTACTTCGTCTTCGTCTTCGAATTCCGAGTAATCCCCCATTTTGCCTCCGCGCATTAGCTTCCAACAAAGATAATAAAGAATGACCTGTTAGATCACGAAGTAGTTTGCGCATCTCAGTAGCCGAATGACTCATATGTACCTTTTGAGACAACTTGGTCGGCGACGATGCCATGCTCTTGAGTACGTCGTTCGAGTCATTTTTCTTTTTCAAGCTACGCAGACACGACAATAACAGCACCAACATCAGCCTATTGCAATTTACAAGCAATCACAAGACGTGCCCATACCCAGACGGCGCGAGGTCAAATACTTTCGGCTGTGGAGGAGGACTATGATGCTGCAGGAATGCTGTCTGGAGCAGAGACGGCGTTTCAAATCGCGGAACCTGAGATTGCAATGGTGAGATTTGCGACTGGTCTCTATTGCTGGGATTCGGGGATTTTTCACCATCGTCATCGTGTTTATACGGCTTGTATTGCTTTGGAGGGATGGAGATGGCGCAGTGCTATCTTTCCGTGGGCTGACCGACGATGCGCCGCATACACTGGACAGTAGCTCCCGCATCTGCGCAACATATACAGAATTGGTCGGCTTGCCAGTGCCACTAGAAATCAAAACAACGCCATACAAACCTTTCGCTGGGATCCCTGGTTCGCTGGATCATGGCGCAAGAAAGCGGCGCCAAACGCATCGCCCAATGCAGAAGCAGAGAGAGCTTTCAGTGTAGCCATTTGCTTGATATGGTTTGACAATAGTTTCCATAACTCTAGCACAAAGCAAAAAAAGCCAAAATAATCAGAGCTGAAAGTACACCAAGTTCAAGTGTGCGTGACGCACCGAGCTCTTTGTCTTTTGAGTTTTGGTGCACTTTTTTAATCTTTTGCTCGCTCATGATTCCTTCAAACGCTCGAGGTGGGAACAAGACTGCGAGAGGAGAGAACGCTGAGTCAGTCTTTATGAACTACGCTCTACATCTCCATATGTGAATGACTCACCTGGTCCAAGCTCCTGGGCAAAATCGAGAATGAGCCCAAAGCACACGTCAGAGTTGAAATAACTCATTTGTGCCTTTCGACCACCAGCCGCCATTCTACGGACAGTTTAAAAAGTTTATCGCAATGATAAGAAAACAGTGTCGCATAGCTCAAGCCGAATCAATTTATGCGTACCGAACGAGTTCGCGCCTTGTGTCGGCCGCCGAGCTGTTACCGACATCTGTGTTGAAGCGATCGCCATCCGCGGCTCCTTCTTCGACACGACTGATCAATGCACCCAATGCTTTGACTTTGTCCGCCATTGATAGTTTTTCAATCGGAGAAACTTTCTTCTACAATGCCAAAAGGTGTAAATGTTAACCCACAGAAGGAGTAGAGATTAGAATGCGTAGAAATGAAGACTCACCTCTTCGACGATTTTCTCCTCCACATCTGCTGGCTTCGGTGCGCTTTCAGTAAGACGAGGAGGTTCACTTAAAGCGCCTCCGCTCACACTTCCAAGCAGCGTTGATTTTGATTCATCGAGACTGAGATCAAGCTCAGAGTTCTCCACGCCGATGTTCCTCGTGCCGAGCTCTTGCGCACTGACTTTCAATTCAGGAGACATTTCTTGCGAGATCTCGCACTCGGTGGACAACTTTTTAGACGCAAAGTCTGCTGATAGAGCGTTTGACACCCCATCGCTGTTTTTCATAGCAGGATGCTCATCTCGCTTTCCCTTTACCGACAAAGGAAAAGGCAAATTGCTGGTGGAATCGTTGTCTGTCCGCACCGGCGAAGAGTTGAGGTCAGTGATGGAGGAGGACAGGAAGTTCGGGCTTGCAAATGAGTTGCTTTCGTCCATGCTCTCCACTGGGTTGATCCAAGTCTCTGAGCTTGACTCATTCTTTGTGCTCAGCGGAAGAGGTGTCTCGGTCGTCTCACTTTCTGCCTGTTTGTGAGATTGGCTCGTCGAGTTGATCATCGTGTTGGACCCGCTGGAGTCAAACGAATTGACAATGTTGAGAGTCAAATCAATGCCTTTTTCGCCATTGTCGACGGAACAAAACGCAACAGAATCTGCTCTCAGAGACGAAAGCATGCCGTCGGAAGTCATCGAATCGCTGAGACCCCAAAAGAATCGTTCATCGATCCAGCCTTGTTCGTGTAAGTCGGCTCTTCCTCGACGAATCGCATATTCACAGCAACGTTGTTATCGTTTTGTCTCGAATGCGTACCTTCAAGAGGTGAGCTCGGTATCTTCTCTTCATCGTCCTTTGTCTCTTCCTTTGTGGATTCTTTCTGCAGTATCTGCTCACTTTTTGTATCAGAAAAAGGCGGACTCTCGTAAAGAATGCCACGTTGCAGTGGTGAATCGGATTTCTGCTTCGGCAAGGGCGTACTGGGTTTCTCTTCAGCCAAAGGTGCCAGTAAACTCGTTGCAGTGGACTTGGCTTCTGAGTGTGGCTCTATAGTTACATATTCCCGATCATCATCCACCATCTCGACTCTTTTTCCAAAAGCGAGTGCTCGAGTGGAAATTCGGCTGGGGTTCGATGGTGAGATGGCTTTCGGATGAATTGCTGGAGCGTTGACCAGTTTTGTTGCAATGGAGAAACCAGCATGATGTATTGCTGAGGTAGGCAGCAGAGATGCAGCAGCAACTTCAATCGTATTTTGTTGGACACTTGCCGAGATTTTGGGTGACGAGCGATCCTGAAAGGTGATAGCAGGCGATCCTTGGAGATCTGAGTGTTGGTTTGAGTTGATAGAGTCGTGGGTCGGGGAATCTTTCGAAAAAGCTTCCTGCTGCTTGAACGTGTGAGGATAATCATGATCCACAAACCCTGTTTGGCGACTCTGATCTGCTCCCTCGTTTACTGGAGAGATGGAGAGCGGCGCTTGCTGAGCCGAGAAGCGTTCCACGCCAGGCGCTGGCATTCTGCCTCGGTCTTGTGTCAATGCCACTTTTTCATCTTGGTGGTGCATCTGCGCGTAAATCTGTGACGACGAAGTTTGCGGTTTTTGCATGCTGGCAGAACTATGTGGCAGTGCGCCTTGGACTTCGCGAATTCGCGTTGAACGCGCTTTTTCATCTTGCTGGTGCATCTGATTTGAATGTATTGGCGCCTGAGCATGTGGTGGTGCAGTGTGCGGGATCTGTACGTTGACCGAGCGTTGCGGAGGCGCGTTTTGGAGTTGAACCTGGTGCTCGGAAAACGACAGAGAGCTGCCAGTAGATCAAACAATAGGTAGCACAATTCATCCAAGTAGCATAGGCAAATGCGCATCTCAAGACGTACCTATTCGCTTGTTTTAGCGCATTGAGCGCACTCCTCGGCGAGAATGTCTCAAACAGTTTGTCTACATACGCGAAATGCCGCACGTCAGCGCTGCTTGCATCTTCATATAAGACCTTCAAGCAACAGCAAACTCAGTCCCTACCAGCAACTTCATCACCAATTTCAGTCGCTTCTCGGATCTGTTCATGCGCCTGCTGCGCCATATACGATCTCGCGCCGATGGCGTGTTCGCGGATTGTGTGATCCAACCGATTCGCTGCAAACGCAAGAACAAGTCCGCGTTAAACGCCACGCGGCAGAAAACAACAAGAGTTCTGATTCACGCGTTCGTACCTTGGACGGCGCTTTGTTTCCCCAAGAGCTCTCGCTCGTGCGCTTCGTTTCTCTCGAGGTTCTCCGACAACTCGATCTCGTGGTTCTGGAATGTGATGCATAACACACACAACCAGTCAAATGTAATGATAAACGCCGCCGACTCGTAAGGGAGAGCATGAGGTTGCATTGCCGCGTACCGTTTATCGAATCAAATCGTCCAGCGACTGCTCTTTCTCGAACGTCTATTTACAACACGCACACACAAACCTTAGTGCAACGAAGCCATTCAGACTCTCGACACCTCTATACCTTCCTGACAGGTACCGTCGCTTCTCGACGGCTCGTTTCTTCTCCTCGAGCGCCTTGAGTTGCTGCAGTCTTGTGGCTTGCAGTTTCTCCTACCATGCAGGGTAGATCGCCTCGATGCGCTGGAAGTACCTGCGCTTCTCCTGCTCGAGTGCAGCACTGGATGCCGTCAGGACGTTCTTCTGCTTCAGGTACGCGTCGTTCGCCTTCTGCTGCGTGTCACGCAGCGAGCAGATAAACTCGTCGTCGCGCGCCTTCGCGGCCACGGCAGCCGAGCGCAAGCGCTTCCATTTCTGCTTTTGGCTCTGTAGTGCCACGGCGGTGAACTCGGCGGCCGTCGCTTCGCGCAACGCGAGTTTCTTCTCGATCGCGTGCCGTCGCGCCGTACTGACGCCCAGAGCCACAGTAAAGGTCAGTGTGAACACAATCTACAGTATTACGCACAGACAGCAATACAGTTATGCGCTCACAGTTCTTCGCGCTTGGAGCGCAGCACTTCCATCCGCAGCGCATACTCGGCCGACATCGTCGGCTTCAACATGGCGCGTCCATTTGCAAAACAGATGTCCAAAACCGAGCCGAGCCTGTCATGGGTCTAATGAAAGCTTGAAATTTAAAGCTTGCAGCCCAAACCCGACCCGTCAATTACCTTACGATCATTTATTCTCGGTATGTAATCTTTCGAAATAAATAACTTCGCAGTTCAAAACACTCACCCTGCTGCGCGCCACTTTTCCGCATTTTGGGAACACAAGTAGGTTCGTTTCGCGCCACACCCGAAGACTCGTGCGGCAGCAGGCAGGAAAGGGACGCAGCATGCACATCGAAGAGATCATCCTCGACGGCTTCAAGTCGTACGCGACGCGCACGGTCGTGAGCGGCTTCGACCCGCGCTTCAACGCCATCACGGGGCTCAACGGCAGCGGCAAGTCGAACGTGCTCGACGCCATCTGCTTCGTGCTCGGCATCACCAACCTGACGCAGGTGCGCGCCAACAACCTGCAGGAGCTTGTGTACAAGCAGGGCCAGGCCGGCGTGACGAAGGCCAGCGTGACGATCGTGTTCAACAACCAGGACACCAAGAGCTCTCCCGTGGGCTACGAGCAGTACGAGCAGATCTCGGTCGCGCGTCAGGTCGTGATCGGCGGACGCAACAAGTACCTGATCAATGGTCACACAGCGCAAGTGAGCCAGGTGCAGAACCTGTTCCACTCGGTGCAGTTGAACGTCAACAACCCGCATTTCTTGATCATGCAGGGGCGAATCACGAAAGTGCTCAACATGAAACCCCCAGAAATCCTCGGCATGATCGAAGAAGCTGCTGGTACGCGAATGTATGAGAACAAGAAGCAAGCGGCGCTGAAGACCATGATGAAGAAGGAAAAGAAAGTGGACGAAATCAACACGATTCTCGCAGAAGAAATCACGCCCACGCTCGAGAAGTTGCGCGCCGAAAAGACGCATTACTTGAAATGGGCTGCGAATAATACCGAGATGGAGCGCCTTCAGCGTTTTTGCATCGCGTACGATTTCCAAAAAGCGCAGGACGCGTTAAAGAACACCGCTCATACAGTCGAGAAGATGCAGCAGGCGCAGCAAGACGCGGTGCAACAGGAGGCGCAATTGGAAGAAGAGATCGAACAAGCCGAAGACGAAGCGGACAAATTGCAAAAGAAACGCGAGAAGGAAATGGGCAAAGAGTTTCAGAATCTGAAGGACAGTGTTGAAAAGATTGAGAAGGAAAAGGTCAAGTTCACGACCAAGCTCTCGCATGTCAAATCGTCGATTGAAACCCAAAACAAGGCCGAGAAAGCCATTCACGCTCAACGCGCGGAGGCTGAGCAAAGTATGACGAAACTTGCCAAGGATATTGAACAGGCGAAGAAGAGTGTGGCTCAAGTGGAAGCTGTGTTTTCAGCCAAAGAAACTGAAGCGAACGACTACCAGCGCCAGATTCAAGCGTTGAATGCTGGTATGGCACAAAGCGGCGATGGCGATGAATCTCTTTCGGAGCGCCTCGCGTCGAAGCAGCGGGAGCTGCAAGAAACGAACACTGCAGTGAAGCAAATTAACATGAAGCTGAAACACATGGAGGAAAGCATTAAGCAAAAGCGCCGCCAAATTGAGCAAACCAAGAACAACAACCACAGCATGGACCGAGAACGTGAGCAAAAGATTCGAGAGTTGGAGCACATGCGTCACGATATCAATCAACTGACGGACCGATTCAATCCAAACGAAGAACAGAGACTTCTCGAGGAAGTAAAGGTTCTCCAGCAAAAGATTTCCTCGTGTGAGCGGGAAGTCGATGAAGCTTCTCACGGGTTGTCTTCGCGGTTGGATTTCAAATACACTGACCCATACCGCGGCTTCCAGCGAGACAGCGTGAAGGGTGTTCTCGCGAACCTTCTTGAAACGAAGCACGAATGGTCTGCTCTTGCACTTGAAATCGCAGCTGGTGGCAAGCTGTACCAGATCGTTGTGGACAATGAGAAAACAGCCAAGGACATCTTGAAGTTCGGCCGTCTGATGAACCGTGTTACTATCATCCCGTTGAATCGCATTTCGCGACGTACCGTGGAGCGACGCAAGATTGATAAGGCTCACCAGGTTGCGAGCCAGTATGGTGGCAAAGTGTGGGAAGCGATGGAGTTGATCCATTTCGACCAGCAAGTGCAACCAGCCATGGAGTACGCGTTTGGATCTTCTATCATTTGTGAGACAAGTGAGATTGCCAAGAACGTAACGTTCCACAAGGATATCAAGGTTAGGACTGTGACCCTGGACGGTGATTCGTACGATCCAGCAGGAACTCTGCAAGGTGGTTCTGCTCCTTCCAATGGGACTCCAATTCTCCTGAAACTTCATCATTTGATCACGAGTACTCGTTCCCTTAGCGACTTGAAGCGCGATTATCAGGATGTGTGCCGCACGCTTGATGGCATGAAGCAAGTAAGTGCAATGATGAGTAGGTTTGGCACGATGGTCAACAAATTTGGCACTGATGTTTATTTTGTTTTGTAGGATGCAGATAGATTCCGAAAGATGAACCAGCAAATTGAGCTGAAGGAACACGAATTGCGCCTGCTTGACGATCGGATTGCTGATAGCGCTCACGCTCAGCTCGAGCGAAACGTTGTTGAATTAGAAGAGCAATTCCAAGAGGAGAAAGATCTCTTGGTTACAAAGAAGCAGGCTGTTGGACAGTTGACCCAGGAAGTTGTGCACTTGGAGTCTGATATTACCAATATGAAGCAATCCCGACAGTCGAAGATTGGGGTTCTTGAAGAGCGATACGCAAGCTCTAAGAAAGAGATGCAGAAACTTGGTGCGCAGTTGAAGGCTGCGGAGCAAGAGCTTTCTGAGCTTGTCCTTGAATCGGAGTCAGCTGGTCAAGATCTTGAAGGTGCCGATGAGAGCGTTTTGAGCATCCAAAAGGAGATTGCTTCACTTCGTAAAGAAGAGCAAAAATTGGAAGATAAGGTCGCTGATATTCAGCGCACATATACCGAAGCTTCCAACAAGCTAGAGGAACGACGAAGCCACTTGACTTTGTGGGACCAGCAACTGAAGGATCTGGCAGCAAAGCAAACAGAGCTCGCTCAGAAGAAGAGCGCTTTGGAAATCGAGCGGAAGAAGACTGAACACAAGATTACACGATTGTTGAAGGAAGAGAGCGAAGCGAAGCATATCGTGAAGAAGCTCGAGAAAACGCATCCTTGGATTGAAAGTGAGAAGGAGTTTTTCGGTCGAGAGCACACCGATTACGATTTCCAGCGCCGGGATCCTGCGAGCGCCAATCGAAGACTGCTGGAGTTGAAGGAAACGCAAGGCGCTTTGTCGAAGAAGATCAACAAGAAAGTCATGGGTATGATTGAAAAGGCCGAACAGGAGTACCAGGGCTTGATGAACAAGCGTCACATTATTGAAAACGACAAGGAGAAAATCACTTCGGTCATCAAGGAGCTGGACACCAAGAAGAACGAAGCGCTTGAGACCACGTGGGTGAAGGTGACGAAGGATTTCGGCTCCATTTTCGGTACACTTCTTCCTGGCACTACAGCCAAACTGGAGCCTCCAGTCAACGGTACGTTTATTTGCGTCATTCAGTGTATATGTGCCGAGTTTTCGTCTCATTTGTCTTGTATGCATGCTTGTTACGTAGGAACCATTCTCGACGGTCTGCAAGTCCGTGTGGCATTCGGTGGTGTTTGGAAGGAAAGTCTGACAGAGCTGAGCGGTGGTCAACGCTCTCTGCTCGCGCTCTCGCTCATCCTTTCTCTGCTTCTCTTCAAGCCAGCCCCGATGTACATCCTGGATGAAGTCGACGCTGCACTTGATCTTTCGCATACGCAGAACATTGGTCAGATGATTCGTTCGCACTTCTCGCACTCGCAATTCGTCGTCGTGTCCTTGAAAGAAGGTATGTTCAACAACGCCAACGTTGTGTTCCGCACCAAGTTCGTGGATGGTGTGTCGACGGTCACGCGCACCGTGCCGTCAAAGTCCAAGAGATAAGAAGGCAGTAGCAAAGGATACAACAGTTCGTCTTTGAATTCACTGGTACGTTTACATGAAAATACACTTGCTATTGTGCACACAACACAGGCACTGAACGCCAAGGTTACGAAATAGCCTCTAACTCGCATGGCCAAAAACCATCTATTGGGTTGCTGCCGATGTTGGCAGCTCGACGTCAACTTGATCTGGCGACACGTCATTTGGTAAAGCTCTGATGATAGTCGATGTGAGTTCAAGCTGGACTCGAAGCGCCTCGAGTTCTCGTTCTCGCTTGTCTCGACGAGCCAATTCTAATATCACGTGGACAGGCATCGGTCGAATCGTCGTATCGCGCAAGTATACCTCAGTGAATGCAAACCCGTACGCCTTTCGCCAGAGCTTCACGACGTGCTGCTGGATTGCTTTCCGGTGCTCGTCACGAATGCGCCGGCGCAATTTGCGGGCTGCGTCGATTTTCTCGTAAATGATGCTCAAGATCGCGTAAGCAAGCGTCGCGATGTTGGTCAGGAGGGTCACATAGGTAAGCAGTGACACCACGCCCGGCTCCAAGTACAATGAACCCATTTTCAGAATCAGTCCACCTATATTCCGAGTGAGCAAGTAACGGCACGGCATCCATCAATGCTACATTTCCAGTCGAAGCTGCAAGCATGCAGGGGGACTTACAGAACAGCGTGATGGACAACTGGATTTGTGTTACGCCTGCGAGCGCACTGTCGGATCTTTCCTTGTATGGCTGATAGAAAAGCATCACCGAAAGGTAGATGAGGCTAGCCACGGACACACAGCAACAAGATTTCGGCACCAAGAGCAAAAAGTGAGTTGTCAAGAAGGCTGCAACGAAAAAGAGTACAAGGACGCGAGGCTGACTTACAAGATAATGAGTCCGGCGATGATCCTGTTCACACCAGATTTTGCGAGCAAGCTGATGATCGCGTTGTCCTCGGTACGTGTTTCAGTATCGATATAGATCGCGCCTCCAAAATCTCTCGCCGTGTTTCTTTTTAACTCACTGTTTTGAAGTGACAGCGAAGCGTTTTCAGCAACAGAGATCGCGCCGCCCGTGTGCCCATCATTCGACGTAAACGTGACTTGGTTTACAACAAACGTGGAACTCCCTTTCAGCGATGCGACACCGCCAAAGTTGAGCGCCGTGTTGTCACGAACATTCACTTTCGTGAATGTGACACGTGACGACCCGACCGAATACAGAACACCGCCTTCTGTTGCCTGGTTCCTCTCGAACGTCGTGCTAATCATTGTCGCTGACGACCGGACAGAGGTGTACAGCGCTCCGCCCCAGACTTCGGCCGTGTTGTTGCGAATGAGCGTGTTCTTAACTGTCAACTGCGCATCCCGACTGAGTTCGATGGCAGCGCCTTTGTATCCGTAATTCGAGTCGAACAACGAATCTTCAATACTCACAACTGTATCGATGGCGTACAGTGCACCACCTTCGTTTGCTGCGTCGCCGTTCCCCAGAAACGAGCAGTTGGTTGCTACCAACGAATTCTTGCGGCCAATGAAGATCGAAGACCCAAAGCCAAAATTGCGGTTTTTCGTGAACTCGGTGTCTTTGATGTCACACGTGACTACTGCACCAGGAGCAATGAAGAAAGCACCTCCACGATCTTGGCACACGTTCCTCAAGAATTGTGCGCGGCGCAGTGTCAGAGTCCTACCAGTGCGCATGTAAATCGCTCCGCCGTCGTAATACGCAAAGTTCTCTGCCATCGTGGAATCCTGGATATCGATGAGTGAATTCTGCGCAAAGATGCCGCCTCCAAACTTGTTTGCCCAGCCAGTAAGCAAATCACAGTATTGAATCAAGATCGTGGCGTCCACCGAGTAGATCAGACCACCGGAAAACGATTGACCAAGTGAAAGTGTCGAGTTGATGATCTGGAGTTTCGTCACTGGGTTTTTTGCATAAATGAGTCCGCCCGCTGGCACCAACGTGGCGTCTGCATTGCTCCTGATCGTGGAATCCTTGATAACCGCGTTCGCGCCTCCATCGAACGAAAGCGAGGCTCCACGTGCAGCGTCGCCTGCCCCGACAGTATTGTCGACAAACTCCCAGTTCACGATCTTGACGCTCCCTTCTGTCAGTGCTGCGACTCCGCCTCCCGCACCCAACCGCACGAGGTTGCGCGAAAAGACATTACCCGTGCCATCTAAATTGGTTCGAGACAGCGTGATACCTCCTCCATCATAGACAGCGCGATTGAAGTTGAAGACGCAGTCTTGCAGCGTGACTCGATTCAGCGCACCACTGGATGCCCCGCTGGATGCGACCCCTGCTCCGAGCATGTACGCGATGTTGTTGTACATTTCGCAGTTGATGAGCTCTAATTCGCTGTTAGCGTCCAAGGAGATGCCTCCACCATTCGAATCAGCTTTGTTGTCGTGCACCGATGAATTAACCATTTTCAAAATGGCACCGTCGACACTGATGCCGCCACCGTTGAACGCTCGTCCATGGCTAAAGTCGCAGCTCGAGACCTCCACAGTGGCACCACGGGCAATAAACATCGCACAGCCTTCCCCTTTTGACGTCGTCATGTAGTTTTCCATGACGACGCAAGGGTTCGTGCTTCCGAGTTTTTCCTGCAAAGTGACAGCTCCAACCGCGTAGATGCCACCACCGTTAGGTGCCGTGTTTTCCAAGATCGTCAAGTCTTGATGAGTCACAACCGAATTGTCGATTGTGAGTCCTCCACCAGCGCTATTTTCCGCCTCATTGGTCATAATGAAGACCGAGTCCAAGAACGCTGAAGACGCCGCACTCACGTGCACGCCTCCGCCTGAATTGGCTGCCACGTTGTCCGCGACCGAGCAATTGAATATCGTTCCCGTCGCAGATGTGAGCATGAGCCCACCACCGGACGTCGCATTGCCCTTTAATATCTCCAACTGCTCGAGAGTAGATGCTCCCGTCGAGAACAAGTTTCCGCCTCCCGTGGATGCGCTGTTCGCCACTATCTGTGCGTACGAAGATGTAAATCCTGGAACAGCCACCAAGTCACTGTTCATAAGGTACATTCCACCACCATAGCGGCTTGCTTGTGAGTCTCTCACGGTCAAGTTCATGTGCTGGGCTTGAGAACGTTCCAGATACATTCCTCCACCGGAATCACCGCAGCTATGGGTCTCCAAGAGTGTATCTCGTAGTATGATCGTCGAGTCTTTAGCGTACACTCCGCCACCTTTCAGTGTCGCAGTCGAGCTTGTGAGGAGCGAAGCCGTGGCTTCCAATTGGGAATTTGACGCAGCAAGCCCACCACCGTATTTCGCATCGCAGGTGAAGATTTTAACGTCAGAAAGCTGAACTTTGTCCGTCACAAACATCCCTCCACCATACCCTGTGGCGCTGGACGAGTCGATGACCACATCGCGGCCAGAGAGAGTGCTATCGATAGCACAGATGCCCCCACCATTCACTGCTGAGCCTGTTCGAACCCTCGTCTCAGTAGCTGTCAAGGTACTAGCCGACAAAAAGATACCACCACCGCTTTCGAATGCGGTGCATTTGTCAAAGTCGACGTGCTGAAGGATCACATCTGCTTCAAGGAAGAAGGCGCCGCCACCAAGACGTGCCGTGTTCGAAACCACACCGACGTCGGTCACCTCGGCATACCCTTGTGCATGCAACCCCCCGCCTTTCTCGTTTGCAGTGTTTTCTTCAACTAGAGTGAGGTTGTTTCCTGCGAATGCAGATCCGATGATGTGAACTCGGCCGCCATTTTGCAGCGCAGTATTCTTGTGGATCGTCAAGTCTCCGATGCAAGCCACCCTCGAACTCTCAATGCTTAGTCCAGCCCCCTCCGGAGCTCTATTGGACGTAATCGACATGCCCGAGACCTTGACTTGGCTGCTTGAAATCGCAAGTCCGCCTCCAACAGTATCAGCAACACCGTCACGAAGCTCACCTCCAACGATCGTCATTGTCGAGTCGCTAACGTGCATACCAGCGCCAGAAGCTATCGCAGAATTCATGAAAAGAAGCCAGATAAGAGAATAAACGCCGCGAGTTAGGACTCATCGCGCCATATGACGAAATCCAGCAAAACAGTCATGTATGCGTACCCGCCGAATTGCCACTGGCGACTGACAGCGAACCTGCACGTGAAGATGGTATGGTTCATGAAGTAACAGACACAAAGTTAGATCGGTTTTTCGCCAAGCTGTGGTGCTCATCGTCTGTTGTAGACGTACCTGTTGGACCTGTGCTTCCAAGAGTGAGCGTCCCTTTCCCACTTACGAACACACCACCACCAGACACCTCAGCGTGGTTATTCAGGACCGAGGTTCCTAGCGCTAGCGCATTCACGTTGCCAACAAATGAAAGCCCGCCACCAAACGAGGACGCAACATTGTCTCGAATTTCCGCATACTGAAGGCAAAAGTTTGCGCCTTGGATGGCGATACCTGCGCCTCGATTGGCCGTGTTAGAGGACACAGCACAGCCGTTTACTTCGACGCCGTCACCGAGTACGATCAGTGCACCTCCGTCTGCCGTTGCCGTGTTTCCCGTAAAGTTCGAACTAAGGCCTGTCAGAGTTGTACGCCCATCCATCGCCATTGCCCCTCCGTTGGTAGCTGTGCTCGTCGAGACATTCGAGTTCACAAGTAGCAACGACGACTCGACAAGGTACAAGCCGCCACCATTGCTTGAAGCCGAGCATTTCGAGATCATCGACTGCGAAAGTGTAAGTTTTGAGTTCCTCGCGTGGATGCCACCACCATCTTGGGTCGCCGATGCACCAGAGATCACGACGTCATCAAATATTAGTTCCGCGTCTTTAACTCGAATCGCGCCACCCTCTGCCGCCGCACAGTTTTGAAGCGCAAGCCCTTCAATATTCAAAAACGACGCAGCAGAAACATCGAGCGCTCTGCCAGCTTTGTCACAATCCAGACTGGTCCAGTACGACCCTTTCAAGGTACGGATCGTGATATTTCGCGAGGTGGCAGCCAGGTCCCGATTCTGAGCCCCGTCGTACACGCCGGGGTACAGGAAGATCGTGTCACCGTCGGAGCTCATGCTGATGGCTTTTGCCAGCGAACGCACAGCTTTCGATGCCGTGCTATCTTCACTCGAGTTCATCATTCGACCAGTTCCCAGCGCATCGTCTCCGAGGACACCAGCGACGACGATCACGTGTTGCGGGTCAAGATCGCATACCGAATGATGACACCGCGATGTGTCTGCACAGCAGACGATGCGGTTGCTGCAGTCTTCCCCCGTGAATCCGATGCTGCATTTGCATGTGCCATCATTTTGTTGCCGACCGTGCTGGGAGCAAACATTTGAATTCCCACCTGGAGCTGGGATCCGCCGGATTTGAGTGGGACTGTTGACTTCATAGTGCAGTTCAAAGCCACGTTTCGAGACGCTCGCGTCGCTCGTGAACCGCACACGCAGAGCTTTTGTCGACTGTACAACGAAAGAGCCCTCGCGCAAGCATCCACCTCGCCAGACCAATGTATTGGTGGCGTCTTCGTGGATAGCGACCTGATCATGATCGCATTCGAGTTCGAATGTCGTAAACTATGTACAAGACAAAAAGTACCAAAAGCGTCGACGTGGAGTTAACTGAGGCTCAAGGTATCAGCAACAACGCAAGATCAAGTTCATCGGTTTTCCCAAGTCAGCGACTTACCGTTAATGTGAGTCCTTCAAACGGAATCTCTGGCGCAATGCGCCACGTCATGTCGGAATTGGGCATGTACGCAAGTTCCTTAATGTCACTGCGGCTGCTGATACAGTGCGTCTCTCCAGCAGAGAATGTGGCGTCGAGGGTTGCCACAATAACTGGTGGACTCGGAGCACCCACTGTGCTTCCAAAGTCCGCGAGCATTTTGTATTCGTAGTATTCACCAGGAATCAGCCCTTCGCTGTCGGTTATTACGCCCGTTGCTGCTGCTTGACCGGAGAAAATGGTCGTTCCATTGCAAACAACATGGTACGCAGTGGCGCTGCGAAATGGATACCAGAGCAACGAGATCGACGTTTTTGAGACTGCAGCGTGACACAAAAAGTTGTCGTCCGTCAGAAAAAAGTCTGCGAGCCCAATCAAATGGGGTGGAAGAAAAACGCACCGCATCCGACTTGAGGAGCTGGTAAACTGGTTGCAGACGCTGATGTAGTGAAATACAGCGGAAGACTCGGCGGACCGATATCTCCAACTTGGTTTGTCGCGGTCTACAAATACACAGCATTAGAAACAAGTTACAAAGTCCCACGAAGTCAACAAGAGGTGTGGCAACGTACCACAACAACGGAATACGCCGTGGATGGCGCCAAAGTTTGAACCGTAGCGGCAGTGTTGGCATTGATCGCCGATGCCGAAGACGTTTGGTCGACACTCTTCACAAGGACATTGTAATTGAGAATCACACCTCCACCAAGGTCATCTGGCGCGTCCCACGTACAATCCACCGAATCGTGGCCCACGACCGTGATGCGAACGTTCGTTGGAGTACTTGGAGGCGAGATAGCTTTCGTGAGCGCGTTCATCACCGTACTCTTGTCGGAAGAACCGATCCGATTGGTTGCGATCACGTAGAACCAATAGTTGGTACTCGGTGGTAGCTGATACAGTGTGCAAGTCGAGATTGTGTCACGGCACTTGACATCGTAGGGGCCAGCGGCGGATGGTGATGCCACATAGAGAGCGTCTTCATCGAGCGATGCGCCGCCGGTATCGCGAGGCTCTTCCCACGTCACTGTGATGGATCCTCCAGTCATGACATCTGCTACTAGGTTACGAGGTTCGCTTGGTGCCGTTGCTGTTGTCGTACTCGCTGGCGTACCTGATGTGATCTCACCTGTCCCAAATCCACTGAACGGCTGAACCTGGACGGTGTACAAGCCCTCCGGGTCCAGCCGGCCGACGACAACGTCCGTAAACGATGAAGCAGCAGCTAATCTGCGGTGCGATGCAGCTGGAGCTTTTTCCAGACGGCGTCGTTGGCTTGCGGGCGAGCTAGACTTTGCCGTCAGCTCCTTGAGTTCCGCGTACGTGAAGTTGAGCGTGTCCTCTTTATCCACAAACACTTGGTAGATCATGTCCGTTGGATTCGTGCCGCCTAAGTCGAGGGGCTCCGCGAACGCGATGGACGCGGCGCCACCGCTCGTGCGTACAATGGAGACATCGATCGTTCCAACAGGAGGTGTGCCGACTGTGGTTGTGAAAATCGTCGGGTTGCTTTCCGGTCCGAGATCTTTCACATTCTGTGCCTGTACCACGACGCGGTAGTCAGTCTCGGGTTGCAAGCCGTAAAACGCGTGGGAACGCGTGGACACAAAACGCGAAAGCTGTCCAGATCCATCAGCGCCGTTCGCGATTGCCACGAAAAAACTGGTGACGTCAGACCCGCCATTGTCCGGGGGGAGCTGCCAGGAGACATTGAGCATTCCTCCCGTTGCACTGCTCAAGGTTGGCGCAGCGCACGCGCCTGGAGCTGATATGGCTGTCGTTTTCTGGGTAATGTTGGAGGAATTGACGGACTCAAACATGCCGTTGAACACCGACACTTTGAAGTAGTATGCGGTGAGTGGAGTGAGGCGCGCGATCTCCGCTTGGTAGACTTGTCCGCTGTACCCAAGTTTCCAGGAGTTTGCTGCGTCACCGACTTTCATGTAGTACACCTGATAGCGCTCGATGGTGCGTCCTCCTTTGTCCTTTGGATCGACCAGGCTCAACGTCACTCCAGCTCCTGTGGAGCGTATGGCTACGACCTTTGGAACACCGGGTGGAGAGACTTGAGTTGTCGTAAAGGTGATCGCGGGACTCAAAGTCACTTCCCCAAAGTAGCACCGTGATAACGCATTCACGGCCATGAGTTGGGATGTGTAGTTCGTGCGAGACTTGAGGTCGCCGACCGAGATTGTGGTCGAGAGCAAAAGCCCGTTGAGGATCGGTTGTTTGCTCAGTGAATCGCTGTCGAGCTGAACTCCATCCATAAACACTTTGAAGTCGAGAATTGGGGTACCGCCGGTGTCATCTGGAGAGCGCAGGGGTAGTTCGAAGAGCCCACCAGTGGCCTTGAGGAGTTGTGGTGCCAGAGGCGCTTTGGGGATCTGAGCAGCTTCGGTTGACAAGTTCACGAACGAGAACGATTGCCCCACGAAACGCGCTTTCTTGTTTGTCAAAGAACCGGACACGTGGTTGGTGAACAATGGGATCACCGTTTTCAGTGCTTTTGACATGTTGCCAATCACAAAGTAGGCACCAGTATCCTAACAGTTACAAGAGAGCAAAAAGAGGTGTCAGGTATCAAGGCTGTCAGCATGAGAGGCAGGGATACGCGTACCACGATGCTGATGACAGAGCCGCTGGGCAACAATTTTGTCGAATCGGCCGTCGTCTGTGCGACCTTGGCGCTGCTGATAACCGAGGCATTCCCAGGAAGATCGATCGCACTAAAGTTGTTCACCGGAAGCACGAAAAACTGGTACCAGGTACTCGCATAAAGCGCCAGTGCGATTCCATGGAGTGGTGGGTCGTTGCGTGAGCTTCGTGAGAGGAAAAATGGAACTGTGGCATTCCGTGCAAAAATGTTGTACCCTGTGATAGGGATTCCACCTACAGAGAGCGTTGGTGCAAGTACGACGTGGCAAGTTGGTCAGATTCGCACTACACATCCATGACATGAATGGATTTTCCCTTTACCTGTGTCCTGAGGAGCATACCAGCGCAACGGAATGGAGCCTCCGGTCGGCTCTCTGCCCAGATCGGGGTATATGGTCGTTGGTCCTGGTAAAGTCGGGGTCCCCGTTGCGTGTATGAAAATTGCACTGGGAGCTCCCCACCCGGCAGCAAATTCCGGTGCAACTGCGAGGTTGCCAGCCTATTTTACACACACACAGGATGACGGAGGTTGGCTGTCTGCACTCAGATCAAGAGATCAAGACGCAGAGCACAAATGTGGCAAACTAGGCACCTGAACCGCGAAGCTGTAGTTTGTAGTGGCATTCAAACCATACACCGTCGCTTCCTGGATCGGGTCAGAATTCGTGACGACGACCTGAGGCAAGCCGTGTGCGTCTATGAGGTACACGCGGTATTTGGTGATTGGAACACCACCCGTGTCGTCAGGCGCGTACCAAGAAAGTGTGATCCGCCCACCAGCTCTCGCTTTCAAGCCAATGTACAGGACTGGCCCTGGAAGCGAGACGTCACTCGTGGAAAACGTCATCGGATCGCTGAACGCGCCAACGCCGACGGCGCTTGCAGCTGCCACAGCTACCTCGTAGGACGTGAGCGCAGTGAGGTTGCCCAGGGATACTACATCCGTCGGTGGTTTCGCCAACTCGACCGTGTAGATCGCGCTACTGAGGCGCAAGATGTACCCAGAGAGCAATCCTTTTGCACTCCCATTGTGCACAGGGAGCCCCAAAGATAATGTGACAGCGCCTCCTGTCTTTGCGAGCACTACTGGAGGTGTGCAATTTCCCGGAACAGACGTGTCGCCGTCGTCGAGAATCACGACTTTGATGATGCTTCTTCGCAATATTGCATCGCCACTCACCACTCCCATCTGAATGAAAAAGAACTCGTCGGGGTACTCAAAGACACGGTCGTTGATGATCGGGACTTTGAACTCGGCGCGCGTGACGCCATCCTCCAAGACAAACTGTCCAGGCACCTTGCGGTAATCGCGATCAATGGTAGCCGTACCCGGTCCCAGCGTAAGCATGAGCGTCACACGTCCGCTGCTCCTGCTTTCTCGAATGATGGGGATCACTGCGAACGGCGCGCTCTCGGACACAGCGTACTCATCGGCGTCAAACCCGACATACCCGGCATCAACATCATCGAGAATCGTTACTCTAACTGTGTTGTTGGCGCCAATCTTCGCCACCGCAGTGGACGAAGAAGCAGTCGCGGATCCCAGCTGGAGGGCAAACTCCTCATCTACTGGCTCATACACGTTATCATTGAGAATATACACCACAATCGATGCCTGGATCTGCATATCCTCGAAGACAACAGTCGCAGACGCCTTTGCCGAGCCAAGCACGAGCGCATAGCCAGCACCAAGCGTCGCAGAATTCGTGATCGCGAGTGGCACGACGCGGTACAAGACGGTGACACGTCCACTGAGTCCGTTGATTCGCGAGATCAAGAGCACGACTTGTGTCGCGTTTTCAAGAACAGACACGCTCACATTGTCGAAATTGAACTCACCTGCGGCATCTGGTTGCGTCGTCATGTTCGCTGCCGGACTCCAGGGTCCACCGCCAGCTTTATTTGTCGCTCGAACAGAAACCGCGTAGGCTGTGCTATCTGCGAGCCCCGTCGCCGTGACTTCTCTTGTCAGCGATGGGTATATGAAAGGCGCCTGCGTGGACTTCGCTAGATCCATGACACGCACTTGATACGCCAAGCTCAGTACTCCTCCGATATCGCCAGGTGGAGACCAAGCGACAGTGAGCGAGATACCGGTGGCTGCAACGAATCTCGGAGCGAACCAGACGATGCCTGGTGCATTCACCGGCGCCGTTCGAATCACCAGACTCGGGCTTCGAGGTCCCTCCCCATGGACATTTGTCGCCGAGCACGACACATTATACGCGGTATCGCTTACAGCGCCATACACAGTGTATCGTCCCGGTACGCCTGGCGTCATCTTGATTGTCGTAGCGATGCCCAAGCGCGTTTCAAACAGAGTCATTGTCGTGACGACCGCACCACCAGTGTCGACTGGGACCGTGAGTTCCACGGTAAAGTTCCCTCCATACACTGAGACGGCAAGCGCTAGCGGCGCTGCAGGAATGGCACCCGGCTGCGTTGTCAGCGGAACGAGCAAGACTTCACTCGATCCAATGTCATTCTGCGCGACTACCGCCAACGTGTACACCGTGCTCGCGAGCAGTCCCGTAAACGTAAATCGAGTCTACACCGGTGTAACTTTTGATGGTCGTTGCCGTTGAAGACGTATTTGTCACCAGTCCGAACAGCAACTTAACGTCAAACAACCTGACGGCGACTCCGCCCGTGTCGGGATCTGCAGCCCAGTTCGCATTGACATAACTCGCACTCGGTGTCATATCACCAGCCAGCGGTTTTGAGGCTTCGTCGCGACAGTGGTTCGCGCAGTGCAAATGGCACTGAATTCCGAGCCCAGCGAGCTCGTCGAGAATGCACGGAGCGTGTATTCGTAGCTTTTCCCCGCACCGAGTCCATTTTTGTCGATGTAGTTCACTGCCGTTGGTGGGAGTTCATGGCCAAGTGAAGCACCATCGCGGTAGACCAAATAGCCTTTTAACGGCTGACCGCCCGTGTCGATCGGCCGCTCCCAGCCGATCTCAATAGCGCCACCCGTATTGTGCGCGAGTTGACGGACGTTGGGAGGCACTGAGGGAGGGCTCGCGGGCGACGTCGTGCGCACGAGCACGTCGCTCCATGGACTCGCACCAACAGCATTGGATGCGACGACAGCGTATGAATACGTCGTCGCTTCTGTTAGATCTCTGTCGATATACGTCAATACACTCGCGTTGCTAGTGAAAAGCGGTTTCCGTAACCCGGTGGGAGTCACTGAGTACAGCACATAGCCTGTGAGTAGCACGCCACCAGTGTCCTTCGGTGCTATCCACTGGAGTTCGATTATGCCGCCAGTGTATCGCACGAGAATGAGAAGCGGAGCCGTGCCTGGTGCCATAGGAGGCAGCGTTCTCACGGTCACGTTGGAGCTTCGCACCCAGTCCGAGCGCTGAAAGCAATTTGACACCTCCGAGAGCGCGAGTACGTACATGGTATAGGTTGAGTTCGCGTTCAGTCCATACACCCAGCCTTCTGTGGCTGTTATCCCTTTCCCATCGTAGCCTGTGGCATCACTGACTCCCGTCACGCTGGATCTGATCATTACGGAGTACCCCGCAATGACGCGTCCGGCAATATCCAGTGGCTCGTTCCACACCAACTTGGCTGCACCACCAGTTACAACGGTGACGACCACGTCCAGTGGCGCTGACGGTAGCGATTTTTCCTCTGTGGTGGCGAATTGAGTCGGACTGTAGCCGCTCGGACCGACAATGTTTTGCGCCTGGAACTTGATCGCGTAAGTGGTCTTCCGTTGAAGTCGATAGACCGTGAAATTCGGGGAGACACCTTCGTAGATCAAGCCAAACTCGGGGTCACTAACAGCCTTAATAAACAGCCGGTACCACTGAACCTCCGAGCCGCCGACGTTGATAGGGTTGTACATGCGGACGCTGATCGCACCAGCCGTGACCCCGGTTATCGTTGCCATCGGAGGTATGTCTGGTACATCTGGATTCGAAGTGTCAAACTCCATCGGCGGGGAGAGCTCGCCATCGCTCACGAGGAACGTAGCCGCTCGGACCTGGATGGTGTAGTTTGCCAATGCCGTCAGCCCTTTCACGAAGCAAATGGTTGGTACAACGCACGATACGAGAGGGAACTGCGTGAGCGCACCTGTCGTCGGATCGACATTGTAGATCTTGTAGTTCACGATCGGAGAGCCACCATCGTCGATCGGAGGGTCCCGTGAAAGCAGCAAACGAATCGACATATTGTGGAGCTGTCGCTCGCACTGCTTTTGTGGTCGTCAGTAATGACGATTTGCTCGCTACTCCACTTCCTCTGGCGTTGATCGCGCAGACAGAGACATTGTATGTCGTCGAGGCAGTCAGTCCGTACACGACTTCGTTTTCTGTGTCGACATCGAGCGACAGCACGAGAGCTCCATTTACAGCAAAGTCGATACGATAACTAAGCTCGACATTCTCGCCACCACGGTCCGGTGGCGGTGTCCACTGCAAGTGCATGAAGCCGCCACTGGCATCAAGTAGTCGAATGTTTGTGCACGCCTTCGGCACCGAGATGTCGCCGTCGTCCATGGCGGTGAAGTTTGCCGAAGTGTACGCCCTGTACCGAGACCCGCCCTCGACGATGGTGAAGTTAATCTCGGCTGAGCCTCGAATCAACTGGAACTCGCTGTCGTCCTGGATGAGAACTCGAAGGTTCATCACGGTCACCCCTTCGTCGAACTGGAGAGTCGATTCGATGAGTTCAAATCGCTGCGCTGTTGGGTCCTCAGTCGTCAATGAGCTCTGCTGGCTTACAATGGCCGCTTCGATGACGGCAGGAGGGCTTGTACCTCCCGTTCGGGTAATTGGGAGCCACACTTCACCCGAGTTCTCCAGGAATGCAAATGTTGGGCTCCTAAAGGACAAGTACCCAGCGTCACCATTATCAAGGATGACGACACGAGTCTCGGTGCTAAGTGACGTAACTTCGTCGGTCACGATTACAAGGAAGGATGTACTCACCTGAAACACAGAGTCATCGATGATCGGGATCAGGATCTCGCCTGTTTTTACGTTCGTCATCAACGTCATCATGCCTTCCATGAACACATAGTTGACGCCAGCGATGGCCGTGTCATCTTGCGTCGTGAACGTGAAACTCGAGTTCCCAAACGATCCATTGACACGAGCCACTGGCACTGAGACGACTGACACGTCTTCTTGAACGACGACTTCGTCCAATTGCACCATGATTCGACCCGCATACGGCTCGTCAGTGGCGAAAATCTCAGTCTCACTTGACACACCTGCGAGTCGCGAACGCGTGATGGCGTTGACCACAGCGGAGTAGTACGACGAAAAGTCCAGATGCGTGAGCAGAATGAACGTCGTGCCTGGGGTGGTCACTAGGACGCTGGGCGCCAACTGCGTGCCATTCTCGTCGCACTTGAAGTACCTTACCTCATACTGGAGCATCACGTCCCCACCAGTATCCTGCACGGGGTCCCAATTGAGCAATAACTGGTCGGATGTCACGTCAACTTGTTGCAGTCCTTGCACGCCACTTGGTGCCGTGATGTCGCTGGTGGTGGTCAGCAATGGCGCTCCGCGAGTCTCTCCACGTGAATTAATTGCCGTCGTCGTGAAACTATAGGTCGTGAGTGCACGGAGTCCAAATAGAGTCACGTTTGTCTCGCCAGGCTCAAACCGGTGGATCAAACTGGTCTTATTGTACAGCGCCAAGGACACCGAGTCTCCGCCGTCGTAGTCTGGACTTGCGACGGTGATTGCCATGCTGCCGCCACGGATGTCGGAGGATGTAGGAGGTGGCGGTGCGCCTGGCAAGTCCGGTGGTCCAGTGTTTTGCGCGTACTCCATGGCCTCACTCTCTCCGACGTAGGTGAGCGCTTTTCCAGTCAGGTAGTACAGTGTATTCGCTTGCAAGTGTGCAAACGTGTACGACATCTCGGTGCCAGACGCGCGATGTTCCTCCAGAACAACGGAGCGGTATTGACCGTAGAGAGTAATAATGTATTCGAGCACAGGAGCGCCGCCAGTATCCTCTGGCGGCTGCCACGCCACTCCAAAGCGCCCTCCAAGAGCCGTCAAGCTCTGGAAGCGAGGACAGAACGAGTCGGTCCCTACCGACTCGCTCTACACGACTGCATTGTAGTGCGGTGCTATTGTCTGCTCCACTCATCAGACAGCAATTCGATGTTCCATCGGGACACTGATCCGTACTCGGGCGTTCGCAACGTTCGCTCGCGCCTATGATACGGCGATACTGCTCGTTGCCTTCTTGAAGCTTGAGAATATCACAGCGTGCGCACGGATCAGCTTCACTAGCCACCGGATAGCACGGTGCGATCGGGAACATCGTGACGTTGTACAGCATGTCGTTCAAGCTCGTGCCACCGCTTTGGAGTGGCACATTCCAGCTCACTTCAATGGATCCACCTGTGCTCGCTACTGAAGTGAGCCCCCAGGGCTCGCTCGGTGCCGTAACAGCCAGTGTTTCGAACGAAATGCCTTGCTTCCCCACTCGCGAACTCCCTTTCATCAAGCTGTTGATTGCAGCCATCTTCACTGTGTACACAGCTTCGCGACCAGCCCTATAACCTTGAAAGATGTCGCTGTTGCGTGTTTTGTCACCGAGGTACCTGCTGTTGTCATAACGATGTCGTACCCTACGAGGAAATTTCCAGCATTAGTTTTTTTGTTCTTGTGTCGACCACAAAGAGACACATTTCGCAAAGCGACCTACCTGTAATATCTGCTCCACCGGAATCCAGTGGAATCAACCATTGAAGAGTGGCGCTGCTCGCTGTCGTGTTGACCGCAGTGACATTCCGTGGCGACGACGGTGCTGTCGGAGCCGTCGTGGTCATCGTGACCGGAACGCTCCACGTGGTTGTACCCAGGTTTGTCGTGGCTGCGACTTTCACAGCGCACGACGAAGACGCCGTCAAAAAGCTAAGGCTGTGAGTCACGGACTGCTCCGCTGCTACGAAATCGTAGACAATATCGTTGACCATCACTGAGAAACCAGAGAGGATCGATCCGTTCATATTGACAGGAGGTACAAGTTCCAGGACGATTTGGCCGCCAGTTGCACTCAGGAAGTATGGCGCTGGTGGAGCTCCTGGCACTGCTGCCACACTGGTCCATGCGGAGACAGCAGCTGCAGGCTCCAGACTGCTCGGCATCGCCAGACAGATATCGACATTGTCGATAGCAATGGCCTTGAGGTCGTAACGCGTCTCCGGAAGAAGCGGAAGGTCCGTCGAATCTGGCATTCGAAGAATCTCAAGGATGTTGATTGGCGTTGTGCCTGCTGTACTCGCGACCTCGGCGTAATTCGAGCTTCCATTTGATGCCATGTACACCATGTATCCTTGAATACGAGCACCGCCTACAGAAAACGAAAACAATGGAATTAGTGACTCACAGACGCAAAAAGTATTTCGTAACGTGAGAAAACAAACAGCAATACATACCGTCGTCGAGAGGTGGATTTAGCTCAAGTGTGGTCGATGCGCCTACAGAAAACAACACAGTGACGTGAGAAGGATCGTGTACCGAGTACCTTTGAATCGCGTGTCTGGACACACCAGTAACCCCGAGTACTGTCAGCGGAGGGCACGGCCCAGCTAGACGAAGCGCAAGTGTTTTGACGCTCAGAAAGCCACTCTCGCTGCCAGAGAGGCTGCCTGTGTTCGTCGCATAGACAGACAAGTAGTACTCCGTGCGAGCATTCAGCCCGTAAAAGACGAACTCCGACTGCGTTGCAGGTTGGGAAAGCGAAACGACGCTAAAATCCACCACGGATCGTGCGAGCATCGCCAACATCGTGATGTTTGCACCTCCGATATCTTTTGGAAGCTGCTCTCGAGCTCGAATGAAGCCGCCGCTACTATTGACGAGTATTGGTGGATCCGCAACGCTAGGACTCGACAGACTCGCAGTTGATTCCCTCAAAATGTTCGATTCGAGCGATGAAGCAGTCGAATTTGCGTTGAATGTAGCTTTCACTTGGAAAGTGTACGCAGTGTTGTTTACTAGCGCATACAAATCATAGTAAAGCACAAGTGCACTCGTGACGCTCACTGGCACGCCATTCACGAGAATGCGGAAGCCAGTGATGTCGTCGTACGAGCTTGAGCTTGTCCAGTCCGAAGAAGCCATCCTACGTATAAAAAACACGAGTGGCGCACACACAGATATCTCTCTCTTTCTTTCGTTTCCGGCGCAGCATACAAAAACATGATTGAACAAACTCGCTACGTACCACTCGAAGTGGAGCGCTCCACCGGTGCGAGATGTGACCCATGCCATCGCCTGAGGTTCCGTCGCGTTTTGCCCTGTTGTCACGGCGGCGAAAGTGCTCATCCACGCGAGCAGCGCGATGAAAGCGACGCGCCAGCGCACCATCGTGTTCCGGTGACGTATCGGATCCGTTTCCGCTATGATCCACGACTTCGCTCGCAAGTCTCAGCAGCGCATTCAGCAACCGAGTGTGTCTCTGGTCCCCCACTCGCTGCGTTTCCGCCTTCGTGCAACGCGAGAGAAAGCTGTGCTCGTTAGCTGGTACCGCCTTGTCGGCAAATGGCAGGACGCACCAAGCGTCGCATTGGATGAGGAGGCGGCCAAGCACCGCTGTTTGGTATCCTTTTAATAGTAGCCTCGTCGTCGGTATGATCATCACTCACCGAGTCCGCTGTTCGGTATGCTGTTAATAGTAGCCCCACGCATCACTCACAGGTTTTTTGACTTGCAAAGACTATCACTCGTAAACGTTTGATTGGCATCAACACTCACTCATCGATTTCGCTGATCGTATTCATCATCATTCACAGAGACTTGATTTTTGACCTTGTGTGATGTGACGATGAGATGTGCAAACGCACCGTGTTTTGTGAAAGCCATGACTTGAAAAAAACACCCGACTTTGACACAAAGAAATAAACCGCAAAAAATACCACACGGACCCTCTTCTCGACGTGGTTTGGGTTCAAGTACCTTCATTGATCCAAAATGCCTCCACTCCTCTGTTGCCTCTATCTCTGCTCTGCAACCTGGACTCCTTCTCATTCTACGGCATGATGGCTTTGCGCGCATTGGCCACAGCCGGCACGACGTAACCCGTGACGCCCAGCGTGACGGGGTAGAACGCGGACGAGAACACAACGGCCGCTGCGTACGAGCCCAAGGCGGTGCCGACGTCTTCGACGCCGAGCTTCGCCAGCAGCGGCATCACGTCGACCCCTTGCTTGATCAGCAGATAGAGACCGCAGACGACGCTCACGCCTGCAAGACGAGAGCCCATCATGTACGCAGCGCCGTAGTTGTCAATCACGTCCTTCGCCTTCGCCATGGTCTTGGTCACCAACGACGACGCGGTGGAAGTCTGCGTCGCGGTCTCACGAATGGGTCGGCTGCTAGGTTACAATGTCCAAGAGCAAGGATGATCAGTCCACAGGGTGCAGGTTACATAATAAGAGTGGCTTTAGATGCTTACTTCGGAAGTGCGCCAGCCAAATCCGACAGTCGAACATGAGAGAACGCAGGGAACGCCTTGGAGACCGCAGCTGCCGCAGCGAGATCCAGGGGCAAGCGGAAGCGCCGGAATGGCCGGCTCGCAGCAAATGCCAACGCAAACTCTGGAGAAAACTCAATCCCTGAGCGAAACAAGAAGAAAAAAAAACACGGGGTCGGCATAGTTAAAGTTCACCATCCACCAGCCAAATGGCAGAGCAAAGCAGAACGGCTTTACCTGAAAGCGTCAGCACGCCGTACATGGCCCCAATGCTGCCGATATCCGACGCAAACAACACCGCGAGGGTCTCTGCTGGGTGTTTCTTGATCGATGAGTTCAGTTGTCCCACCACACGATCCAGGAACGCTGTGTCTCCTTCGTCTCTATTGATTGGCGGCTCTCGCTTCGGATCGGATGGCGACGACGACATGGACATCGTGAAGCGCTGCGTCACGTGTACCTTTCCGACGCGCTGCGCAGCGAACAACGATGTATTCGGGTGCGAGCGCGCCTGTCCAGCCTGCGCGGTCGCGACCAGCGCGCACCACGCAACGCGGCGCGGCATCAGCGTCGTCGTGGTTAGCGACACCATCGTGGGCTTTGCTGCTGTTTGCATCTGCTTAACAAACAGCAGGAGGCAGCCATGAAACTCGAATAGAGGACCCTTGTCGATGATTTTAGTGTGGGCCACGTTATGTATGGGCAGTCACCGTTCTTTTTCCACTGCAACGTGAGACCTGCACATGAGGGCGGGAACGTGCGACTGCAGGTCAAACACGGCGCCTTCAATACCTCTCCATAGCACATCATCAGAAACACATCTCTTTGTTAAAATGAAACTATACACAAACAAACAGGTGCAAGTATATTAATAAATGCATGTGAGCTGCATATACCTAATATCCGCACCCAGTTCCCAACGCAGAGGTCGAAAGAGAAGAACGCAATCAAAAGCAGCGTCGCCACAACGCACACACATCTCCTGACATTCTCGAGCTGAGTGGTTCCCCATAGCAACAGCAACCGATGGCGACGGCGCGCGCCAGCGTCCGCGCTCCCGCCGACAGCGGCGGCGCGTCCTACAACCACAGCAGCAGCATCCACCACACGGTGCTCAACGCCAGTGGTGCCAATGTGCGCGACACGCATCTCTTCCAGACGTCCACGACGAGCAGCGACGACGACGAGCAGCAGCGGCGCGGTGACTCGCTGTACTCCGCCAACGCGATGGGCGGGAACGGCCACGCGGCGTCGTCGGACGACGGCTCGATCTCCATCCGCAGCCGGTACCAGTCGGCGCGCGACCGCGTGTCGTTCCTGTCCAAGACACCGATCGAGGAGTTCGTGGCCAAATACCAGGTGGTCAAGTGCTCGTGGCGCGGCAAGTACGAGCGCATCCTCGCGCTGGCGCCCACGCGCTTCTGCACGATCGACCCCAAGGACTTTGAGGTCACCAACACGTGGTCACTCAGCGCGCTGCTGAGCATCTCGCTGGAGCCGAGCGACCCCGAGGGCTTCATGCTACTGCTACGTGGCCAGAAGAAGGAGGAGCAGCTCAAGCTGCGCTGCCGCTTCCGCTCGCGACTGCTCTCAGACCTCTATCGACTGCAGGACCAGGCGCTGCAGCGCCGCTCGGCGCTCGAGAACCAGTTCTCGTGCTCGAAGTGGTCGCGCAAGGACGTGATGCTGAGCTGCACGCTCGAGATCGGCATGGACGGCGTCACGTGCACGCTCCCCGACGGGTCCATCCGATCCAAGTACCTGTACGTCGACATGGAGCATCTCACGACGCTCAGTGACACGCGCGACGGCTTTGCGTTCGGGTACACGGGGCGAAGCCGCCTCTTCTTCAGCGACCAGCGCAGTCACATCATGCAGCGCATCCAGGCAGCGGCCGAGGCCATCGGGTGCATGATCTACGCCAAGAGCAACGCCAGCGCACTGACAACGATGGCGAGCATCAAGCAGGACCGCCTCGAGTTTGGCAAGAGTGTTGGCGCGCCATTTGTGCAGTTCAATGTGCAGAAGGTCACGGTCAAGTACGAAAACCCGGTGGATCGCGTACTCTCGCTGCATGAGAAGCATCTGGTGGAGCTCGATGTCGCAGGCGACGTCGTCTCCTGTGTCGAGTATCAGCAGATCGGCGTGCTTGTGCGCCACCAGAAGAGTGTCGAAGACTTTGAACTTCAGTACCGGAGCGGAGAGACCCGCAGGTACGTTTCGCGTGACCGCGATGGCACACTCGCAGCGATCTACGATCTGTGCGTGACGTGCAATGAGAACCCGGAGCTGTTTATCAGTTGCACCGTGAACGAGCGTGGGCTGCGCTTGCTGCCGTTTTTCGCGGTCGAAGATGCGGTGGAGACGACGTCGTTCTTCGGGGATTCGTCCATTGGAAGCTGTTTCCTGCAACGAATGTCGTCCGTCGCGAAAATGGGCAGCTCGCAGAAACTGGGGGACAAAGGGTAAGACGCATTTCGTGTGCTTGTGTTGACTGACAGTATTGCACTGACCTGAGTATGTGGTTTTTGTGATCCAGGTTTCTTGAAATTGTCGCCGAGTTCAACGCAAATGTCCCGGCGAGCGGACTCATCTACAGCACGAAGCAATCGGTCATCACCGACGCGCTGCGGCCACTTGGAGCGCAGCTGTACTACCTCTCCAAGTCCAAGCCGCTGCCATCTCGCTCGGCTGTGACGTTGCTCCAAGCGCTGTGCCGAATCGCATCCTCGTACTACGGATTTCGGGAAGTCGCTCAGGTTGGCCAGATGGCGGATTCGATCACCAATTTGCTGTGCAATGGCGACGAGTTTGCCGTGTTCTGGACGACTCTGTTGCTGCGAAAGCTGACAACGCACGTGATTCCGACGACGACAAGTACGTCGAGCGCGTTTGATCTTGAATGTTGAGGTTAGATTGGTGCCAGAAACTCATTTTTCTCGTGTCTTTTGAACAGATCTGGACGAGTCCTCGATCAAGTTTTGCGAAGAAGTCGAAGCGTACAACAAGACTCTGCTGTTTGGCAACTCGTACTTGGTTCAGTCGCTAATTGTGCACTTGGAGGGCATCGATGTGGATCAAAAGACAACGAAAAGGTCCAGGGAGAGCAGGGCGTCGCGTCCACGTCGAGTCGGACCACTTGTTGTGATGGGGTTGCTGCAGACGCTTGAAGGCTGTCTGTGCTCTCGAAAGTTCACCACGGGTGCGAGCGAATTTCAAGTGCTGGTTGGCGAAATCGCCAAGCACTACAGCACGTTGCTCAAAGTCCTTTTCCAATCTCGTTGCGCCACGACCGTCGAAGCATGTAAGTGCAAGAAAAAGATGAATGTGTTTTATGTGCCCACACTCTTACCTTGGCTCTTTCTTCTGATCATGCATAGGTACGTTGCTCCTCAAAGCTACTCTTGAGGAGTGCGACCCTGCTGTCGCGACGCAGATTCGAGATGCTGCACTCGTGGAAGGGATCGTCTTGCGTCATATATACCAAGCCATCTTCGACGATTCGTTTGATCAGCGATGCGTGAGCCGATACCTGATCTCGCTTTGGATGAGCCACCACACTCCGTCAATGCAACTGCTGGCTCGTATCATTCCGCCTGGATTTTTCCCATTCTTGGACGAACCGGCGGTATCGGCTGCGGAGCTGGAAGAGTTTGATCAGATCGAACTGGAAGGGATTGGCATGGAGCAAGAAGATACATTCGAGTTTGACGACGACGATCGACTGTCGTTCCTGAGTGAGATGTCATCTGTTCACGATGAAACTGCTGATCTGGTGGACGAATCCAAGTTCTTTGGGTCCGATCTCACGCAGGAAAACCTGCACAAGAGATCCGCTTCAACTGGAGAGATAAACGAGAGTCCGTCGGTCAATCGCATAAATTCTCGTCGGCTCTCAGCATCTGCGTCTCGCTCGACGATCTCGGATCCTCGCTCTTCTGTATCTTGGATAAGTGCCACCGTTCGCGAGTCGTTGCATACTCAGATTGAGAACGATCATACGAAGGCGAGGATGCTGCAAAAGCTCCAAAGTTCCAGTACGGTTGGTAGACCCACGACGAGGGCGGTGAACACGAGCAGAGGTGAGAGAAGTCACCAGCGCCAGCCGACGCCTCAAATGAACCTTGCACCGAGAGTTCGAAAACGCGATATCGCGTATGGTTTTATCTCAGGCGCGCTGTCGAAGGCAAAGCTAACGGACAAGCCGCTACCAAGACGTACGAGCAAGAGCCACAAGGACCACCACTCGCATTCGTCGAAACGGATACGCAGAGAAGAGAACTTTCGACTTTTGTTCTTCATGCTGAGTCGCGACCACGAGCGCGTGGACCTAATTTGGAACAAAGCCACGCGCGGCGAGCTCCGACGAGCACTGTTCCTGGAAATCGAGCGCTTTTCGAGATATCAAATCAGTCACGGGAATGGGAAAGCTTTGTGGAACTATGAGGATTTCCGGGTTCACTATCCAACTCTCGCGAGCGAAGTGGTCATTGGCGGGTGCTACGTTCGCATAGTGTCCAGCCTTCTGCAGAAGCAGGCCTTTCCCAATGGCCAAGGACAGTCCAATGACATGACCATAATCTTGCACCCGGAAGAAGACAAGTTTGTGGTGTTACCCGTGCAAGAAGTTCCTGTCCGCGACCCGAAATCGCTGATTGCAGCTCTCTATCGTCGAATTCTCCGCGAAAACATCCGCGCGGAGTACCACTATGAGGTCAATGTCACACTCATGTGCATCAAGAGCTTGGCTATCGTCAGTGCTGCGCATGCGCGTCCCACCAATGCGACGGATTTCGAGGAAATCGACTACTTGACAACACTGATTACGGACACTGTGCATACGTCCATTTTGCAGAATCTGCTCCAGGTGATACGGTCGTTGTGTCTGTACCAGCCCAACGCAAGAAGACTCGCAACGAAGGAGAGCAGTGTGGATACTATCGTGAAAATTCTTCAGATGGCCCACGCATCGGATCGAGAACATGAGTTTGCCGAAAAGCAGGACGAAGAGAAAGTTTGGCTGCTGGAAAGCCAAAATGGCGACATGTTTGGTCCTCTGTCTGTGACTGAGCTGAAGCAGATGCAAGAAGACAACATCAAAGATCTAAGACAGTTTTGGATTCGCCGTCGTCCTGACCGGGTTTCAGATCAGCCAGCGACAAGGATCATGTTGATGGAGAATGTGCAGCTGAGATGGGAGGTTGGTCTTGGTGGAAGTCTAGACCCTCTTCAGATGGCACACGACGCGGCCAGCATTTTGTTGGATGCAGCGCGCAGCAACTCACTTTTGGACCAGCCAAACGCGACGACAAACATTGCATCAGGAGATGGAGGGATTTACCCAGCTCCACGGGCAAAGTGTCTGGTGTGGGGCTACGTGCGCAAAATTATGCCGCTTCTTCTCAAGCACGATCACCCAAAGTTATGCCACAAGATTGCAGTGCTGCTGGAGTTCTTGTACTCGGATCAGCTCTCGATCACGCGGTCCAAGGAAGAACATGGGGCTAATCGATCGTCGCTGTTCTACTGGGGGCTATACTTCATGGTGTTTGTCGCAGATACGCCTGACTTTGAAGAAATAGGGAGCCTCTTGAAGTCGACACATTTGTATCAGAGCGGTTTTGGTGGAACCAGTGCGCTGATGGGTATCTTGCCTGAATCGATGATCAGCTACCTCCTCGCGTCGTCGCCAAGCGAGTTCAGCCAGGTATTCTGTGACGAGAGTAACTCTCCTTCGGTTATCTGGAATCAAGACATGCGAGAGCGACTCCGTGAAAGTTGCCTTGCGCATTTGCAGGACTTCATCACGATCATGCAAGAAGATGTCTCCAGCGAGTGGAAGTTTTGCCACATGGCGCCTGTCACGTTTGAAGAACTCAACGAGGAAGTCTGGTGCGGCGGTGTGTATCTTGGAAAATTCTGTGCGAAAGAAGATTTTGTTGTGAAAGACCCACTGGAGTTCATGGGCGAATTGGCGAGAAAATGGCGCGCTGAAGTTGGACGAAAGAAGGCGGCGTTCGACATGGTGCAGGCGGCGATATATTTGGGACTCGATTCAAACTCTATCAGCGACAACCTTCCTCTTATTCGAGAGGGCTTCCGACAGAAAGCAATGGAGTTGGAAGCATCTGTGCACTCATCTCTCGAGTACGACCAAAGGTAAGCAATCTCCATTTCCATGCATATTGCTGTCAGTGACTATACTTACACGATTACTCCTTTTGCTTGTTATTATAGACTTGAGAGTCTTAAAGAAGCGTATGGGGTTCTCATATGCCCTCGTCCGAGCCTACTTACTGAAGGCCATGATCCTGTGAATCTTTTGCTGCTGCTGAAATCGTTTGTGGTGATGTGTGACCGGTACCCAGCAGAGCTCAACACCTACGAGTTTGACTGCTACGACCTCTTGCTGTCGCTCTTGGAGTCGCATTGCTCTGCTGAAGGTGTTCCTCCACCAGATACATCTGAGCGACAACGAATGGAGATTTCGCTGCGTGCTGCAGAGCTCCTTCATCATTCCTGCGCCGTGTCTGCTTACAATGGACATCTGCTGTTGGACCAGCCAGATCTGACGTCGCTCGAAAAAGTGGTCAACTACTGCGTGAATGTTCTGGTGGAAGGCTCCATTGAGGAAAACCCAGAACTCCTTGAGATTTGCTTTTTCATTATGCAAACCGTCACTGGACTCTTGGCGTCAGAAAGAGGTCGAAACTGGATCACCGAGTCGAAGACGCTGATCGTCGACATGGTTCGCATCCTTTGGGTCTGGAACCAATCGAAGAAGCGATCGTTCTATCTATCTAAGATTGTTCAACAGGTGCTTGAAGGTGAGACGCTTACTGCTATCTTTGTGTGTTTGTGATTGATGAACATGTACTAACGGACATTGTGATGGTTTCAGGTGTGTCACGAATGGCGTTGATGGATCAGAACCAAGACCTACTCCTTCAACGGGGTATTCTGTGGCAACTTATCTTGCTGTACTCGCAGTACAACATCCAGATTGATGACGCCACGGTGCGCAAGAGATTGCAAAGCTCTATGTATTGCATCGAGAAGTACTCGAACATGGAAGACGAGGTTCAAAACCTGCTCGCAATTATGGCAGTGCGTGCCATCTGTCGACTTGGCGGTATCTTTGCTGAAGGAAGCGAGCTCATGTCGCCCAAGCATGCTCGTGTTAAGGCCGTCGTCGATGCGCTGCTCACCCCGAACTTGGCTGGTTTACTGGTTCTGAGCAGTCACCACGAGTACTTGAAACTCTTCCACACCGACTGCGAGTCCTACACGCTCGTGTGGACCGAGGCGATGCGAAAAGAGCTCTTTGCGTTTGTGACCCCGCGCGCGGCAGTCGAGCCGTCGCTTGGGGTCTTCGAAGACTACCTCGATGCGATTCGATTCCGATTTGAATACCTGGCGAATATGTTCAATGTCGGAGGTCTCTACATTCAGACCTTGATGGAGAGCTTCGTCATCATCAAAGAGAGCGCAGTGCCGGCTCCCGTGCCTGAGCTGGGCCTCACAGAAATGTTCTTCAAAGATCTCTTTGCGTTTATTGACAATGGCGAACTCAAACAACCGAGTGACTTGGGTGAGTACCTGAATGAAGATGAAATCCCGCCGTTCTATGGATGGAAAATCGAGAAAGAGCAGCTACAAACCAGCTTCCGAGTGACTGCACTCGACTGCTTAGCCGTCATCAGCTTTGTCGTCCCCAACTTTGTTGTGCAAAACATCATTGCTGATGTCGGATTGATCAAGATGATCTTGCGACTCCTGTTCCCTCCTGACAATGAAGTTCATCAAGGTGAAGATACTGAGAAAAGTATCCTGTTCCCTGCAGAACTCTATGAACCAAGTCGAGACCACTGCTTGGCCATTCTGGAGTCTCTCTCGTGCATCGATGCCTTCGGACACGCGTCATCAGAGCTCGGTATCTGTGATATTTTGATTGAAATTGTTCACTTTTCCAAACCCGTTGGTCCAGAAGTGCTTCGAATCATTCGAAACCTCTGTGCGCACGGTTCTCGTGTGGAGTTTGTCTCCGAGATCCTGCAATCCGGCTGCTACCTCGAATTTATCGCGTGGCTGCTTCTTGTCGAAGACATTATCAAAGATGAGGATTACGACATAGCGGAGCACCTGCGTCTGCCATGCGCTGAAATCCTCGCTGAAATTGGGAAGAAGGGTGCTCCGATGAGCGAAGAGGCACGAGAATTGCTGACTGACATTTTCCCAATCTCCTTGATGCTGCAGCTCGTTGAGAGCCCCCAGACATTTATCGAATTCTACGAGGTGAGGAATACTCGAATTTGCTATCCTTGCAATACCTGCAAGGTAGGATTGGTTTACTTACGTGTTTGTCGTGTTTATGACAGACCGATCACGAGAACCCGGAATTGGTGTGGAATACTGAGTTCCGAACGTATCTCCGGAACCACGTTGTCGCGTTTTTGAATACGTACTACTCGTTGCCGGCGGTGACGGAAGGCGAGGAGAACAGAGAGCAACCTCAGCCAACGCCCGGGACGCACAAATTCTACGTCGACTATTTCAGCATCAGTCCCTACCCTGCTGCAGGAAATGTGCATCTACCATTGTTCCTGAAGAACCCAACCTTCGAGTTGCGCGATCCTCTGTACGTACTAGTCATAGTCCTTCACGAGCTCATCGCACCTATACTCCTGTGGATGCTAACATCGTACGTCTGGCTGTGCGCTTCCGACAGATATTTCGTCACTTGTCTGTGGGACGAGTTTGAGATTCTCATTCGGGAACTCGCGCACATCACTTCGGCTCTCCGTCAAACATTGAGTCCAGATGACGATGCCAATGCCCAGCGTGGGTTTGAGCTCCTGGACCTTGCGACGTCCTGCCTCGTTTGTGTGATTCAGGTATGTTTCTTGCTGATTTGTCTAGATCCGGTCGAGGTGCTGTACAATACTTATTATGCCTACTAACTTCAACATCTTTTAGGTGAACCCATGGTTGTTGGACATCATCGCAAACATGAGAATTCCTGAGTATTGCTCGAATTTCCTCAACGAAGCTGTGCGGCACCAATCTGGTGAGCCCTGCGTCATCAATGTCATCCGATTGCTGCGCATTTTTTCGATGTCGAGGGCGTGCGTGGCCACCATAAAACCGGTTTGTTCAACGGTGCTGACGTGCTTGATGTCGTCAATCAACCCATATCGACGAGGTGCACTGCACTACGAGAGCGGTTACGTGCTGGAGATCATGCGCCGAATCGTGCAATTCCATCCAGAGCATGGTGAGCGTGACGCGACGTCAGGGATTGTTTTCATCGCCAGCAGATTGGACCTGTTTAACTATTTTCTAAATATTCTCGACAATCCTGAGTCGTTGGGGACCGTGAAAGAACCTCTAGTTGTCCGAGCGGCTGCGATTGAAATTCTCAACATGCTGGAAAAGGATCCTGGACAGTCGAGTACGGCGCATCAGATTCTGAAGAAGCACAAGAAGTGGGAGAAAAAGTATCGACACGAGTCCACGACTGCCGTCAAGGCGATCACGACAGAAGACCCTTTCCTGTTAAAGGTGAATCCGCTAGCGGACAAAACGGTTCGTGAGTTTTTGCGCTTTAATCCGCCACGAACGCGACCTGCAGGGATGGCAGATCCCACTCAGCCGCGGCATCTTGACCCAGATCGCAACGACCGAGTGTCCATGATGCAGCAATTCAGGGAGTCTCCGGGTCCTGTGTCAGGTCAGCAGGAGCGGATCCCGCTCAGTGAGAAGAAAAAAGTATCGAGGAGACTGTTCAAATAGGAGGATTGAGTTTTTGTAAACGGGAAGAAGGCAACCAGCCTAGGAGTTTATTTTGTATAACACTGGCCATTGCGGCGTATCGGTGACGAATTCTTTTGTCCGCTTCCAACATCTCACAGACCTGTCTCCCGTAGAAGGACATTCTCGCTATACCGAAGAACACAACGTCAGCATTATGGTTGGCTCTGAAAATGCGTTTACTACATTATGTATTTGGTTTATTTGTGATGGCGTCGAGTTGTGGAAAATGTGAAACAGGTCGACTAGCAGCCATGAAATCAGTCAGAAGCATGACCAAACTTCGGCGCTGTCGCTGGGTATGTTGTGCAATAATAGCGGCTTTCTAACCCGCCAACTCCAACGCATCGGTCTACAATGTATTTTCATGACAACACGTTTATGAAGAAATGACGATGACCTTGTTCGTGAAGCACAAAAAGTATGGCAAGTGAATTGCGTTCATATGGGCCTTGAATTTATAAAGTGGTCACTTTAGGTCAAAATGACGTTACACTTTTTGTGTTCGAATCTGTTATCTCGCCGAAACCTATTTTAGAGGCTCCTGGAGCGCGGTCTAAATCGATAAGCCGTAGCGCATGCTCGAATGTTTTTTTGCAGCCTATCTCTGTGTGTATGGCATCCTCTAGTGAATAAAATAAAGCAATCAAGTGCGGCGCCATGCTGTGCGGCTCGCACAGCACTGTAGAGAGTGGCACAAAGAGAACGAGGCAGTGGTTAGTACCACGTACATGTTGCTCGAGTGGGCGTCGCCTAAGCCCCACGCTTTTTTTTTCAAGCAAAACTAGCGTATTCTGGCTAACACATGCGTATAGATACTGCGAGTTTTGACATTGTTGCCAAATAACAGGGATTCGTGGTTGTAAATAGTTTACATAGCATCAGAAGAAAATGGACTGAAATAACTCGAATTAATTGCATTATTCTTATTCTGTCCTTCATTTTCAGACCGAATGAATTCAAAATGTAACTTTGCAGATCCCTGACTGCATACACAAGAAGCTCAATGCTGGGTCAGCAAGGGTGTTTTGCCAAACTTTCAGCTTCACCATCAGCTTCTTACAAAGGTGTCCCACACAGAAGGACAACTGAGTGGACACCACCTACAGTCAACAGCATTCAGTGTACATGACCACTTCTAGTGGCGTCTCCAACGTGCATCTACCGAATCGATGGAATCGCAGGCGCTGTTATGCAAAAATGAGTAAGGAGGGAACTAGTCAAATCAGAAGAACTGGATTATTTCATGCATGTACCACAGACCAAGAGCAGGACTCTAGAGTGAAGCGATCGTCCAAATGGCAGGAGAAAATGAAAGTGGGCTTCAAAATGGACGATGACGAGTCGATCCAGATTGGGTGTCTTCAGCAAGAGACCCACCACCTTACGCACACGTGACAGTGCTTGGCTGACCCGAGCACGAGCCCTTCGCGGTGGCCTTGACGGTGATACCCGACCACTTCCACCCAGACACAGCATTCGGGTTCACGAAGACATCGTACAGGTTGGTGGCTGTTCCGCTCAAACCGTCAATGGTGATGTCCTTGATGGCGACAGCGCTCGTGGCCTTGCCGGTGTAGCCACCTGCGCTTTTGCTGTAGTCCGAGTGCATCACGATGGCGTTCTTCACGTTCATGAGGATGTTGCCGATGTAGGTGACCCCCGTGACGAGACCCTGAGAACCGACGATGGTCTTGATGCGGATACCATTGTCGCTGTTGACGATCTTGTTATTCTGGACGACGAGACCCGACACCGTGTCCGTGTCATCGACCGCATTGCCGCCGATCGATCCGACCGAGATGCCGTGACCTCCCGTGCACGTGTTCCCGATGAAATGCGTGTTGGTGCTGGATTGCATGGCGAGACAGTCGTCTTGGTTCAGGATGTTGTTGTTGGTGATATTGACGCCGTTGTTGGAACTCAAGTCAAAGCCGTCGGTGTTTTTGGCGAGACCATCGCCGGCGCTGGAGTCCAGAGTCAGATGGTCAAGGACGGTGTCGGTGGAGTCGACGATGCTGAAAGTGCGGAACGGCGAGTTCAGTATCTTGAAGTTCGAGAGTGTGGACGAATGAACGTTGAGGAGGCGGAAGAAGACTGGACGCTTGAAGTTTGGGTTCGCCTTAAATTGCTTCCAGTACGAGTCCCCCTGACCGTCGAGCACGCCGCTTCCCGTGATCGTGAGTTTGCTTCCGGAGAGCAGCACGAGCGGTCCGTTCCAATCCGATTCCTATACGAAGAAAGAAAGAACCATTCATGTCGAATGCGTTAGTGAGTGTGTGTGTGTGTGAGAGAGAGAGAGCGTGCAACAGACAGTGCCGCAGACACAGGCAACGTGACGTATGCTCTGATGGTCTCCACGACAGCCGACAGCATGACACTAATCCTATCGATAGTCTGCATACGCGTACATACCGTGACGTCGAAAGTGGTTGTTCCGGCGAAGGTGATGGTAGAACCGGACGGCACCTTGGTCAAGTCGAGGGTGGTACTTTTAGGGACGTGCAGGTTCGAGATGAGGATGCTCTTGCAGTTGGGGGAGTTGATGCTTGTCGAGTCGACGTAGTTTCCCGTCAGCTTGCAGGTGCTGGAAGCCTGTTGGCTGACCATGGACGAAGCACGGGTGGTGCTGGCGAGGAGAGCGATGAGGAGGCTGGAGAGGCTGAACTTCATGCTGACTGGATGAGGTAGATTGAGGAATGAGCAGAGCGGACCGCAGGCGAGCGGGCGAGTGTGGCTCTCGGGAAAGGTGCAAGTGCAGTTACGAGCAGGACGCTGGCCATCGTGGCTGGACTCAAGCAGACCCTGTTGATGCGGATCACGTACGCTTGCACCTTGCATCCGAGAGAGCCGATCTCACCGATCATGCGGACATCGCAATCTTCTCTGTTTATGCGCGCGTGCAGTTCGATCTCAGTCCGCGCTGACACGGTCCGATTGGTGACACTTCGTGCACTGCTGTAGCCCCTGTATGTGGAGAAGAGAAAGAGTTGGTGCGCGTGGGTGCGTTCTTCTGTCGTTGCGAAGGCTCCAAATGATTCAAATCCTCCTGCACAAGCAGCAGCTTGGATGCGCAAGGCGCTCTTTGAAAGAAAAAAAGAGAGTACTTCGACTACTACGAAGCCTTGGCTCGTAGTAATCAAAAATGGCCATGCGATTCTTGTTGACGACATGGAGCTGGAGGACGACAGAGGGGACGAGCATTATGTCGAGTTTACTCGGTTTCCAACTGGTCTTGAAAGGAGAGAGGAGTGGACGTATCATCCGTGCAACTACCTTGGCGCTCTGGCGGAGTGTTATGATAGGGATTCCATGGACCGTGAGCTGTTGCTTATGCTGAGCAGTTACGAGGGCACAGGGTCGGATGATTTGCAGAGGCGTAGACCGATGAGTCTCCGTGCAGGACACGCACACAGGAGCGGGTTGCAGTACCTGGACATTTTGGAAGGCGTCTGAACAACCGACAAAAGATTACTGAAGAGGATACAGCGGAGGGCGTTGCATATTGTCCATACTACCCTCTGTTGCAATACTCGCTCACGTATTGGATGAGGTCACGATCCACGAATGTGCAACCCATGTCCATTTTATTACTTTGTGCTGCTCACGTGGGAGTTGCCAATTTGCGTCCCATGCAGATCTTCGCTCTCATGTGCTGAACTTTGGGATCGGTTGTGTTCACAGCGTTGAGCTCTTCGTCAGCAACTTGAAGACTGGCATCGTGCGTGCAATCATGTCAGAATTACAGTATGTCTCAAAACTCCTGAGACATGGTGCAGTAAATGAAAATGAAATGCGTCTTGCTCAGGACGCATTTTTCTGGTGTTGAGACCAACACCATGTCGCCGTTGACTCACAGTCCTTGCCAAACAAATATCGGCACTGTCGGTCATAAACTATCACTCAGGTCATGCGCGAATGGATTGCACAGTGCAATCAAGTGTAGTATTGCACTTTCTTTTCGGCGATCAGGTAAAAGGACGGGGCAATTGTGTCGGTTCTCATTTGGTTGGACATTCAGTGCTCGTCGGTCAGATGGGCAGGGTGGATTAAAAACTAGGCATTATGCACAGAGAAAGAGCATCTTACCTATTGCTGGATTTCAAAAAAGCCTAGAATAAACCGATGGTCATGTAATAGCATAAATGCATGTGTGAGGCATCCAAGCGCCGATGGGAGCTCCCACTCAGCCGCGGCATCTTGACCCAGATCGCAACGACCGAGTGTCCATGATGCAGCAATTCAGGGAGTCTCCGGGTCCTGTGTCAGGTCAGCAGGAGCGGATCCCGCTCAGTGAGAAGAAAAAAGTATCGAGGAGACTGTTCAAATAGGAGGATTGAGTTTTTGTAAACGGGAAGAAGGCAACCAGCCTAGGAGTTTATTTTGTATAACACTGGCCATTGCGGCGTATCGGTGACGAATTCTTTTGTCCGCTTCCAACATCTCACAGACCTGTCTCCCGTAGAAGGACATTCTCGCTATACCGAAGAACACAACGTCAGCATTATGGTTGGCTCTGAAAATGCGTTTACTACATTATGTATTTGGTTTATTTGTGATGGCGTCGAGTTGTGGAAAATGTGAAACAGGTCGACTAGCAGCCATGAAATCAGTCAGAAGCATGACCAAACTTCGGCGCTGTCGCTGGGTATGTTGTGCAATAATAGCGGCTTTCTAACCCGCCAACTCCAACGCATCGGTCTACAATGTATTTTCATGACAACACGTTTATGAAGAAATGACGATGACCTTGTTCGTGAAGCACAAAAAGTATGGCAAGTGAATTGCGTTCATATGGGCCTTGAATTTATAAAGTGGTCACTTTAGGTCAAAATGACGTTACACTTTTTGTGTTCGAATCTGTTATCTCGCCGAAACCTATTTTAGAGGCTCCTGGAGCGCGGTCTAAATCGATAAGCCGTAGCGCATGCTCGAATGTTTTTTTGCAGCCTATCTCTGTGTGTATGGCATCCTCTAGTGAATAAAATAAAGCAATCAAGTGCGGCGCCATGCTGTGCGGCTCGCACAGCACTGTAGAGAGTGGCACAAAGAGAACGAGGCAGTGGTTAGTACCACGTACATGTTGCTCGAGTGGGCGTCGCCTAAGCCCCACGCTTTTTTTTTCAAGCAAAACTAGCGTATTCTGGCTAACACATGCGTATAGATACTGCGAGTTTTGACATTGTTGCCAAATAACAGGGATTCGTGGTTGTAAATAGTTTACATAGCATCAGAAGAAAATGGACTGAAATAACTCGAATTAATTGCATTATTCTTATTCTGTCCTTCATTTTCAGACCGAATGAATTCAAAATGTAACTTTGCAGATCCCTGACTGCATACACAAGAAGCTCAATGCTGGGTCAGCAAGGGTGTTTTGCCAAACTTTCAGCTTCACCATCAGCTTCTTACAAAGGTGTCCCACACAGAAGGACAACTGAGTGGACACCACCTACAGTCAACAGCATTCAGTGTACATGACCACTTCTAGTGGCGTCTCCAACGTGCATCTACCGAATCGATGGAATCGCAGGCGCTGTTATGCAAAAATGAGTAAGGAGGGAACTAGTCAAATCAGAAGAACTGGATTATTTCATGCATGTACCACAGACCAAGAGCAGGACTCTAGAGTGAAGCGATCGTCCAAATGGCAGGAGAAAATGAAAGTGGGCTTCAAAATGGACGATGACGAGTCGATCCAGATTGGGTGTCTTCAGCAAGAGACCCACCACCTTACGCACACGTGACAGTGCTTGGCTGACCCGAGCACGAGCCCTTCGCGGTGGCCTTGACGGTGATACCCGACCACTTCCACCCAGACACAGCATTCGGGTTCACGAAGACATCGTACAGGTTGGTGGCTGTTCCGCTCAAACCGTCAATGGTGATGTCCTTGATGGCGACAGCGCTCGTGGCCTTGCCGGTGTAGCCACCTGCGCTTTTGCTGTAGTCCGAGTGCATCACGATGGCGTTCTTCACGTTCATGAGGATGTTGCCGATGTAGGTGACCCCCGTGACGAGACCCTGAGAACCGACGATGGTCTTGATGCGGATACCATTGTCGCTGTTGACGATCTTGTTATTCTGGACGACGAGACCCGACACCGTGTCCGTGTCATCGACCGCATTGCCGCCGATCGATCCGACCGAGATGCCGTGACCTCCCGTGCACGTGTTCCCGATGAAATGCGTGTTGGTGCTGGATTGCATGGCGAGACAGTCGTCTTGGTTCAGGATGTTGTTGTTGGTGATATTGACGCCGTTGTTGGAACTCAAGTCAAAGCCGTCGGTGTTTTTGGCGAGACCATCGCCGGCGCTGGAGTCCAGAGTCAGATGGTCAAGGACGGTGTCGGTGGAGTCGACGATGCTGAAAGTGCGGAACGGCGAGTTCAGTATCTTGAAGTTCGAGAGTGTGGACGAATGAACGTTGAGGAGGCGGAAGAAGACTGGACGCTTGAAGTTTGGGTTCGCCTTAAATTGCTTCCAGTACGAGTCCCCCTGACCGTCGAGCACGCCACTTCCCGTGATCGGAGTTTGCTTCCGGAGAGCAGCACGAGCGGTCCGTTCCAATCCGATTCCTATACGAAGAAAGAAAGAACCATTCATGTCGAATGCGTTAGTGAGTGTGTGTGTGAGAGAGAGAGAGAGAGAGCGTGCAACAGACAGTGCCGCAGACACAGGCAACGTGACGTATGCTCTGATGGTCTCCACGACAGCCGACAGCATGACACTAATCCTATCGATAGTCTGCATACGCGTACATACCGTGACGTCGAAAGTGGTTGTTCCGGCGAAGGTGATGGTAGAACCGGAGGCACCTTGGTCAAGTCGAGGGTGGTACTCTTTAGGGACGTGCAGGTTCGAGATGAGGATGCTCTTGCAGTTGGGGGAGTTGATGCTTGTCGAGTCGACGTAGTTTCCCGTCAGCTTGCAGGTGCTGGAAGCCTGTTGGCTGACCATGGACGAAGCACGGGTGGTGCTGGCGAGGAGAGCGATGAGGAGGCTGGAGAGGCTGAACTTCATGCTGACTGGATGAGGTAGATTGAGGAATGAGCAGAGCGGACCGCAGGCGAGCGGGCGAGTGTGGCTCTCGGGAAAGGTGCAAGTGCAGTTACGAGCAGGACGCTGGCCATCGTGGCTGGACTCAAGCAGACCCTGTTGATGCGGATCACGTACGCTTGCACCTTGCATCCGAGAGAGCCGATCTCACCGATCATGCGGACATCGCAATCTTCTCTGTTTATGCGCGCGTGCAGTTCGATCTCAGTCCGCGCTGACACGGTCCGATTGGTGACACTTCGTGCACTGCTGTAGCCCCTGTATGTGGAGAAGAGAAAGAGTTGGTGCGCGTGGGTGCGTTCTTCTGTCGTTGCGAAGGCTCCAAATGATTCAAATCCTCCTGCACAAGCAGCAGCTTGGATGCGCAAGGCGCTCTTTGAAAGAAAAAAAGAGAGTACTTCGACTACTACGAAGCCTTGGCTCGTAGTAATCAAAAATGGCCATGCGATTCTTGTTGACGACATGGAGCTGGAGGACGACAGAGGGGACGAGCATTATGTCGAGTTTACTCGGTTTCCAACTGGTCTTGAAAGGAGAGAGGAGTGGACGTATCATCCGTGCAACTACCTTGGCGCTCTGGCGGAGTGTTATGATAGGGATTCCATGGACCGTGAGCTGTTGCTTATGCTGAGCAGTTACGAGGGCACAGGGTCGGATGATTTGCAGAGGCGTAGACCGATGAGTCTCCGTGCAGGACACGCACACAGGAGCGGGTTGCAGTACCTGGACATTTTGGAAGGCGTCTGAACAACCGACAAAAGATTACTGAAGAGGATACAGCGGAGGGCGTTGCATATTGTCCATACTACCCTCTGTTGCAATACTCGCTCACGTATTGGATGAGGTCACGATCCACGAATGTGCAACCCATGTCCATTTTATTACTTTGTGCTGCTCACGTGGGAGTTGCCAATTTGCGTCCCATGCAGATCTTCGCTCTCATGTGCTGAACTTTGGGATCGGTTGTGTTCACAGCGTTGAGCTCTTCGTCAGCAACTTGAAGACTGGCATCGTGCGTGCAATCATGTCAGAATTACAGTATGTCTCAAAACTCCTGAGACATGGTGCAGTAAATGAAAATGAAATGCGTCTTGCTCAGGACGCATTTTTCTGGTGTTGAGACCAACACCATGTCGCCGTTGACTCACAGTCCTTGCCAAACAAATATCGGCACTGTCGGTCATAAACTATCACTCAGGTCATGCGCGAATGGATTGCACAGTGCAATCAAGTGTAGTATTGCACTTTCTTTTCGGCGATCAGGTAAAAGGACGGGGCAATTGTGTCGGTTCTCATTTGGTTGGACATTCAGTGCTCGTCGGTCAGATGGGCAGGGTGGATTAAAAACTAGGCATTATGCACAGAGAAAGAGCATCTTACCTATTGCTGGATTTCAAAAAAGCCTAGAATAAACCGATGGTCATGTAATAGCATAAATGCATGTGTGAGGCATCCAAGCGCCGATGGGAGCTCCCACTCAGCCGCGGCATCTTGACCCAGATCGCAACGACCGAGTGTCCATGATGCAGCAATTCAGGGAGTCTCCGGGTCCTGTGTCAGGTCAGCAGGAGCGGATCCCGCTCAGTGAGAAGAAAAAAGTATCGAGGAGACTGTTCAAATAGGAGGATTGAGTTTTTGTAAACGGGAAGAAGGCAACCAGCCTAGGAGTTTATTTTGTATAACACTGGCCATTGCGGCGTATCGGTGACGAATTCTTTTGTCCGCTTCCAACATCTCACAGACCTGTCTCCCGTAGAAGGACATTCTCGCTATACCGAAGAACACAACGTCAGCATTATGGTTGGCTCTGAAAATGCGTTTACTACATTATGTATTTGGTTTATTTGTGATGGCGTCGAGTTGTGGAAAATGTGAAACAGGTCGACTAGCAGCCATGAAATCAGTCAGAAGCATGACCAAACTTCGGCGCTGTCGCTGGGTATGTTGTGCAATAATAGCGGCTTTCTAACCCGCCAACTCCAACGCATCGGTCTACAATGTATTTTCATGACAACACGTTTATGAAGAAATGACGATGACCTTGTTCGTGAAGCACAAAAAGTATGGCAAGTGAATTGCGTTCATATGGGCCTTGAATTTATAAAGTGGTCACTTTAGGTCAAAATGACGTTACACTTTTTGTGTTCGAATCTGTTATCTCGCCGAAACCTATTTTAGAGGCTCCTGGAGCGCGGTCTAAATCGATAAGCCGTAGCGCATGCTCGAATGTTTTTTTGCAGCCTATCTCTGTGTGTATGGCATCCTCTAGTGAATAAAATAAAGCAATCAAGTGCGGCGCCATGCTGTGCGGCTCGCACAGCACTGTAGAGAGTGGCACAAAGAGAACGAGGCAGTGGTTAGTACCACGTACATGTTGCTCGAGTGGGCGTCGCCTAAGCCCCACGCTTTTTTTTTCAAGCAAAACTAGCGTATTCTGGCTAACACATGCGTATAGATACTGCGAGTTTTGACATTGTTGCCAAATAACAGGGATTCGTGGTTGTAAATAGTTTACATAGCATCAGAAGAAAATGGACTGAAATAACTCGAATTAATTGCATTATTCTTATTCTGTCCTTCATTTTCAGACCGAATGAATTCAAAATGTAACTTTGCGGATCCCTGACTGCATACACAAGAAGCTCAATGCTGGGTCAGCAAGGGTGTTTTGCCAAACTTTCAGCTTCACCATCAGCTTCTTACAAAGGTGTCCCACACAGAAGGACAACTGAGTGGACACCACCTACAGTCAACAGCATTCAGTGTACATGACCACTTCTAGTGGCGTCTCCAACGTGCATCTACCGAATCGATGGAATCGCAGGCGCTGTTATGCAAAAATGAGTAAGGAGGGAACTAGTCAAATCAGAAGAACTGGATTATTTCATGCATGTACCACAGACCAAGAGCAGGACTCTAGAGTGAAGCGATCGTCCAAATGGCAGGAGAAAATGAAAGTGGGCTTCAAAATGGACGATGACGAGTCGATCCAGATTGGGTGTCTTCAGCAAGAGACCCACCACCTTACGCACACGTGACAGTGCTTGGCTGACCCGAGCACGAGCCCTTCGCGGTGGCCTTGACGGTGATACCCGACCACTTCCACCCAGACACAGCATTCGGGTTCACGAAGACATCGTACAGGTTGGTGGCTGTTCCGCTCAAACCGTCAATGGTGATGTCCTTGATGGCGACAGCGCTCGTGGCCTTGCCGGTGTAGCCACCTGCGCTTTTGCTGTAGTCCGAGTGCATCACGATGGCGTTCTTCACGTTCATGAGGATGTTGCCGATGTAGGTGACCCCCGTGACGAGACCCTGAGAACCGACGATGGTCTTGATGCGGATACCATTGTCGCTGTTGACGATCTTGTTATTCTGGACGACGAGACCCGACACCGTGTCCGTGTCATCGACCGCATTGCCGCCGATCGATCCGACCGAGATGCCGTGACCTCCCGTGCACGTGTTCCCGATGAAATGCGTGTTGGTGCTGGATTGCATGGCGAGACAGTCGTCTTGGTTCAGGATGTTGTTGTTGGTGATATTGACGCCGTTGTTGGAACTCAAGTCAAAGCCGTCGGTGTTTTTGGCGAGACCATCGCCGGCGCTGGAGTCCAGAGTCAGATGGTCAAGGACGGTGTCGGTGGAGTCGACGATGCTGAAAGTGCGGAACGGCGAGTTCAGTATCTTGAAGTTCGAGAGTGTGGACGAATGAACGTTGAGGAGGCGGAAGAAGACTGGACGCTCGAATTTTGGGTTCGCCTTAAATTGCTTCCAGTACGAGTCCCCCTGACCGTCGAGCACGCCACTTCCCGTGATCGCGAGTTTGCTTCCGGAGAGCAGCACGAGCGGTCCGTTCCAATCCGATTCCTATACGAAGAAAGAAAGAGCCATTCATGTCGAATGCGTTAGTCAGTGAGTGTGAGTGTGAGTGTGTGTGTATGAGAGAGAGAGAGCGTGCAACAGACAGTGCCGCAGACACAGGCAACGTGACACATGCTCTGATGGTCTCTACGACAGCCGACAGCATGACACTAATCCTATCGATAGTCTGCATACGCGTACATACCGTGACGCCGAAAGTGGTTGTTCCGGCGAAGGTGATGGTAGAACCGGACGGCACCTTGGTCAAGTCGAGGGTGGTACTCTTAGGGACGTGCAGGTTCGAGATGAGGATGTTCTTGCAGTTGGGGGAGTTGATGCTTGTCGAGTCGACGTAGTTTCCCGTCAGCGTGCAGGTACCGGAAGCCTGTTGGCTGGCCATGGACGAAGCACGGGTGGTGCTGGCGAGGAGAGCGATGAGGAGGCTGGAGAGGCTGAACTTCATGCTGACTGGATGAGGTAGATTGAGGAATGAGCAGAGCGGACCGCAGGCGAGCGGGCGAGTGTGGCTCTCGGGAAAGGTGCAAGTGCAGTTACGAGCAGGACGCTGGCCATCGTGGCTGGACTCAAGCAGACCCTGTTGATGCGGATCACGTACGCTTGCACCTTGCATCCGAGAGAGCCGATCTCACCGATCATGCGGACATCGCAATCTTCTCTGTTTATGCGCGCGTGCAGTTCGATCTCAGTCCGCGCTGACACGGTCCGATTGGTGACACTTCGTGCACTGCTGTAGCCCCTGTATGTGGAGAAGAGAAAGAGTTGGTGCGCGTGGGTGCGTTCTTCTGTCGTTGCGAAGGCTCCAAATGATTCAAATCCTCCTGCACAAGCAGCAGCTTGGATGCGCAAGGCGCTCTTTGAAAGAAAAAAAGAGAGTACTTCGACTACTACGAAGCCTTGGCTCGTAGTAATCAAAAATGGCCATGCGATTCTTGTTGACGACGTTAAGTGGAGGGGATGATGATTATAGTGAGACTACTTGGTTTCAATTGGTTTTCAAAGGAGACCGCGGCAGATGCACCCTCCTTGTAATATAGTTTATATCAACCGTGGGCTGTTTCCATGTCCATGAGCAATAACGAGGGCACAAGGCCGGATGAGCGATGGAGAGACAATACACCACTGATGCGCATATTCGTGTGGAAGGGGGGAACGAGGTAATGTACCTGCGTGGTGCTGTCTACAAATTGCCGTGAGCTTGACCATGTTGCTTTTTGGCGAGATCCCAACATATTCGGCTGGACAAATTTGCATAAATTCTGTGCACATCAACTCGTACGCGCCCGCTCTTCGAAAGACTACTGACATCTGATCGCGACGTTGTATAAAGCTCTGATAATTCAGCTGTGGAAACCGCGCATGAATGCTAAAAAACTGATTGTGTCTTCTTGGTTTTGGTGCCAAAGGAGGCGTGTAGGTACCGGATAGCTACTAGCGTTGAGCTTATCGAGGGAGTGCAGTGCGTGTATGTGATGACTTCTCTCACATAGTGCCCCAAACAGCCCAAAATTGAAGTTTTCGACAGTGTTGCAGATTGTTGCAGTTTCCCCTCCTCGGATGGGGAGAATGCATGTTAGAATCGTGGGTTCTCGTGAACGAGATCTACTACCCAGTGTGGATCAAGAACAGTCCACGCGCACTGAAGCAATTCCTTGAGAGGGGGGGGGGGGGGGGGAGGATAATGCACCTTAACTGTAGTTAGGATGTTCCTTTCTGCCGCTAACGCTTAGTAGATAGATCTAATCTCAGTAGCTACGTTGGTTGTGAAAAGGTGCGGTTGAGCACTGCAAACACACGGCGAATCGAGTCATTTAGGTGCGGGTTATCTTCGCTTCGAGTCAGGCTGGGTTTAATGTGCATTCATAGTTCCGGAAGGATGGGAGATACTGTAACTCGAGCTGGTGGCGCAGTCTCGTTGCGGAGATTGCAGTTGGCTCGTAATGACCAGATCTTTCTCCAAACAACTGCCCTTGTACATTGCTACACAATTATGACCCCGTGATTGCGTTCTTGGCGAGCCAGTCGAATAGGAAACTCGAATCCGTGCAGGAAGTGATGCCATTGCGGTTGCTCACTGAAGATTGGGCACCATGCGTGGAGGATCAGTTGCCAAATCGACTTGCTCACCGGACAGGTCCAGAACAAATGAGGATAAATTTCAATTATTTCGCAGGCGTGCGTACAGTATCGTTGTTGTTGTGAGTCGTATCGCCAGACGAAGAAGTCGACTGGGAGAGTGCGCCACAACACACGCACAACGACGTCGAGGTAGAGTGGTGAAGCAGTTCCTTGAGAGGTTGAGTTGGTGATCACGCTACATCGCGAATACGTCCAATCCGAAAGGGGACTCAATTTTCCAAGTTTCAGTTTCAAGGTCGTTCAGCACGTGACTCACGTAAATAAAGTGCTGAACCCATCGGTTTATTCTAGGCTTTTTTGAAATCCAGCAATAGGTAAGATGCTCTTTCTCTGTGCATAATGCCTAGTTTTTAATCCACCCTGCCCATCTGACCGACGAGCACTGAATGTCCAACCAAATGAGAACCGACACAATTGCCCCGTCCTTTTACCTGATCGCCGAAAAGAAAGTGCAATACTACACTTGATTGCACTGTGCAATCCATTCGCGCATGACCTGAGTGATAGTTTATGACCGACAGTGCCGATATTTGTTTGGCAAGGACTGTGAGTCAACGGCGACATGGTGTTGGTCTCAACACCAGAAAAATGCGTCCTGAGCAAGACGCATTTCATTTTCATTTACTGCACCATGTCTCAGGAGTTTTGAGACATACTGTAATTCTGGCATGATTGCACGCACGATGCCAGTCTTCAAGTTGCTGACGAAGAGCTCAACGCTGTGAACACAACCGATCCCAAAGTTCAGCACATGAGAGCGAAGATCTGCATGGGACGCAAATTGGCAACTCCCACGTGAGCAGCACAAAGTAATAAAATGGACATGGGTTGCACATTCGTGGATCGTGACCTCATCCAATACGTGAGCGAGTATTGCAACAGAGGGTAGTATGGACAATATGCAACGCCCTCCGCTGTATCCTCTTCAGTAATCTTTTGTCGGTTGTTCAGACGCCTTCCAAAATGTCCAGGTACTGCAACCCGCTCCTGTGTGCGTGTCCTGCACGGAGACTCATCGGTCTACGCCTCTGCAAATCATCCGACCCTGTGCCCTCGTAACTGCTCAGCATAAGCAACAGCTCACGGTCCATGGAATCCCTATCATAACACTCCGCCAGAGCGCCAAGGTAGTTGCACGGATGATACGTCCACTCCTCTCTCCTTTCAAGACCAGTTGGAAACCGAGTAAACTCGACATAATGCTCGTCCCCTCTGTCGTCCTCCAGCTCCATGTCGTCAACAAGAATCGCATGGCCATTTTTGATTACTACGAGCCAAGGCTTCGTAGTAGTCGAAGTACTCTCTTTTTTTCTTTCAAAGAGCGCCTTGCGCATCCAAGCTGCTGCTTGTGCAGGAGGATTTGAATCATTTGGAGCCTTCGCAACGACAGAAGAACGCACCCACGCGCACCAACTCTTTCTCTTCTCCACATACAGGGGCTACAGCAGTGCACGAAGTGTCACCAATCGGACCGTGTCAGCGCGGACTGAGATCGAACTGCACGCGCGCATAAACAGAGAAGATTGCGATGTCCGCATGATCGGTGAGATCGGCTCTCTCGGATGCAAGGTGCAAGCGTACGTGATCCGCATCAACAGGGTCTGCTTGAGTCCAGCCACGATGGCCAGCGTCCTGCTCGTAACTGCACTTGCACCTTTCCCGAGAGCCACACTCGCCCGCTCGCCTGCGGTCCGCTCTGCTCATTCCTCAATCTACCTCATCCAGTCAGCATGAAGTTCAGCCTCTCCAGCCTCCTCATCGCTCTCCTCGCCAGCACCACCCGTGCTTCGTCCATGGTCAGCCAACAGGCTTCCAGCACCTGCAAGCTGACGGGGAACTACGTCGACTCGACAAGCATCAACTCCCCCAACTGCAAGAGCATCCTCATCTCGAACCTGCACGTCCCTAAAAGTACCACCCTCGACTTGACCAAGGTGCCGTCCGGTTCTACCATCACCTTCGCCGGAACAACCACTTTCGACGTCACGGTATGTACGCGTATGCAGACTATCGATAGGATTAGTGTCATGCTGTCGGCTGTCGTGGAGACCATCAGAGCATACGTCACGTTGCCTGTGTCTGCGGCACTGTCTGTTGCACGCTCTCTCTCTCTCTCACACACACACACTCACTAACGCATTCGACATGAATGGTTCTTTCTTTCTTCGTATAGGAATCGGATTGGAACGGACCGCTCGTGCTGCTCTCCGGAAGCAAACTCACGATCACGGGAAGTGGCGTGCTCGACGGTCAGGGGGACTCGTACTGGAAGCAATTTAAGGCGAACCCAAACTTCAAGCGTCCAGTCTTCTTCCGCCTCCTCAACGTTCATTCGTCCACACTCTCGAACTTCAAGATACTGAACTCGCCGTTCCGCACTTTCAGCATCGTCGACTCCACCGACACCGTCCTTGATCATCTGACTCTGGACTCCAGCGCCGGCGATGGTCTCGCCAAAAACACCGACGGCTTTGACTTGAGTTCCAACAACGGCGTCAACATCACCAACAACAACATCCTGAACCAAGACGACTGTCTCGCCATGCAATCCAGCACCAACACGCATTTCGTCGGGAACACGTGCACGGGAGGCCACGGCATCTCGGTCGGATCGATCGGCGGCAATGCGGTCGACGACACGGACACGGTGTCGGGTCTCGTCGTCCAGAATAACAAGATCGTCAACAGCGACAATGGCATCCGCATCAAGACCATCGTCGGTTCTCAGGGCCTCGTCACGGGGGTCACCTACATCGGCAACATCCTCACGAACGTGAAGAACGCCATCGTGATGCACTCGGACTACAGCAAAAGCGCAGGTGGCTACACCGGCAAGGCCACGAGCGCTGTCGCCATCAAGGACATCACCATTGACGGTTTGAGCGGAACAGCCACCAACCTGTACGATGTCTTCGTGAACCCGAATGCTGTGTCTGGGTGGAAGTGGTCGGGTATCACCGTCAAGGCCACCGCGAAGGGCTCGTGCTCGGGTCAGCCAAGCACTGTCACGTGTGCGTAAGGTGGTGGGTCTCTTGCTGAAGACACCCAATCTGGATCGACTCGTCATCGTCCATTTTGAAGCCCACTTTCATTTTCTCCTGCCATTTGGACGATCGCTTCACTCTAGAGTCCTGCTCTTGGTCTGTGGTACATGCATGAAATAATCCAGTTCTTCTGATTTGACTAGTTCCCTCCTTACTCATTTTTGCATAACAGCGCCTGCGATTCCATCGATTCGGTAGATGCAAGTGTGCAGAATACTTGTGTTGATTGCTGCCTTGCAGCAAGATTATAGCATTGATTGAGCTCACAGCGCCTCCTTAGTCAAACTGAGGCGTGTAGGTTGCCCATTGTGTGGAGTGGTGGGCTGGGCGCGCTCAGGCTCTCTGGAAATTGAAGAATGAGCTAGATCCGAGCAGTGCTACCTTGGGTTGAGCAATCTGTGCCCAGATCGCAACGACCAAGTGTCCACGGTGCAGATTAAGCTTGCAGTCTCGTTGATACTACTTTCTTCTTGCTTAGCGGGATGCACTCCTGCCGCTGACCTGGTATTGGTGCTTGCCCACGCTGAATTACGCTAACAGCCCACCTTTCAACTTCAACTTTTCCGTCCCCAGCAAAGGTGTCTCGTAAAGAAGGACCATCTCGTTCCTCTTGGAGGACGCCATGATACACTTCACATCATCCGGTCAACATCCTTTTTCGGTGATCCGAACACACAAACGCAGGATATATCATACAACCACCCATCCGGGTAACAATCTGCTTGAATTTCCGGTGGGGTACACTCGTGCCGCGTTTCTTTGCACATCACAAGCGTAACCAGCACAACCCTTGGCCAATGTAGACGATGATGATGGCAGCCTGACCTCATTCCGCGTCTCGTCTCCCTCGCTGCGCGCCAACTGGCGTCAGAGTCGCACATGGCGCCGTCCAAGAAGCGCAGCGTGCTCGAGCGCAAGGCCAACCACTCGCAGGCGCCGCTGGCGGCGTGTCCGTGCACACGCAAGCCCCGCAGCGACGGGCTCTGCGCGCTCAATGTCTGGCAGGGCACGACCATCGACGCGACCGCCGCGCGCTCCGCCAAGCGCCTGTTGCGGCCACAATTGCCTGTCGTCAAGTACAAGGAGTGGACGCTCTTTGGGCTCTCAGGTGAGCGATGTCAGACGCTGAATGCAGACGGTTGGTGTGCAAAGCTGACGTGTTGTGCTCGTGCAATTAGGGCATTTGTATCATCTTGTCATCCTGAGTTGGATGCAATTGCTGGCTCTGTTTGTCGCGCTGTACATTTTCGTCGTCGGGATCTTTGCGCTTCTGTTTGCGGCGTGCAATGGGTACGTGGCACTCCCACGCGAATGGAGTCCTAATGATGCTGTGCTGGGAAATAAGCTAACGCTAGAATCAGTATTGATATCCCGACACGACACGCCGAGGCGCGCTACTATTTCAATTTGAGTCTCCAGACGCTCGCGACAATCGGTACGATGATGTCGGTCAGAGAGAGATACGCGCACCGCGCTTCTGGCTCGTAGATAAATGACTCACCTTGTTGCTGTCACTACTGTGCTTCATTTTTTCCTGTGTAGGTTATGGGCTGCTGTACCCCACAGACTCGTGCTCGAACTGGGTCTCGTTGGTCGAAGCGTTCTGTTCGATGTTGCTCATGTCGTTCATGACGGGCGTCGCGTTTGTCAAATTCGCGCGGCCGCATCCGAGTATCATCTTCAGTAAAGTACGTCGTCGCATACTCGGCATAGTTGGGATGATTCATCGCTAATCAATGCACTTCGTAGGTGTTTACAGTCTCAAAGCGCGAGAATGGGGTAATGGAAATGCGATTTCGCGTCGTCAATGGTACGCGCCGCGAGGTGATTAGCCGTGGCGAGATCCTCGAAGTGAGTTTCAAGCTCATCCTGATGCGTGTAGAGGTACGTAGAGACGACACAAGACCTAGCTTATCTTGTGGAAATGTCCATCTTCTAAATAATGCTGTGTGACTTCTCGTAGGACACAAAGGATGGGGAGAAAAAGCTCTGTTACTACGACCTTCGTCTTGTCACGAACAGCTTTATCGCGCTTCGGTACTGTGGGCATCTATGCTTATGCATTTACTCCACAAGCTGGCGGTTAACGTAAAGTTTGCTAATCAATACTGTATGTCAATGCAGACTAGAGGCTGAACTTGCGCACCAAATTGACGAGACCAGTCCGTTCTTTGGATTGAGTCAGTCTGATATTTACCGCTCGGACTTCGTGCTGATCCTGATGATGTCGGGTGTCGACCAGAATCTGCACGATATGATCCACAAGCAGTACGAGTACAACTACGCGACGATGCAGTGGGGCGCGACTTTTGTGCCAATGCTTCATTGGAACGGCAAATACAAGTCGATGGAACTGGATTTTGACAAAGTATCGACGACTGATTCCGATCCAGCTGAGGATTTCACATGTCTTAGAATTGACGACAACAGCGATTCATCCACAACAACACAGCCACCAAGCACCGACGACCGTGAAATGGACTCATTGAAGAACGTGGAAGATAGCGAGCATGAGGTGGATTTAAACCAGCTGCACTTTGAAACATTGTTATCGCCCAGCCATAATCCCCGCCATTCACAAGTTCACGAATCGCCACCACCAGGCTCGCCCGCGAGGGGTGAGAGTGACGCAGAGAGCGAGAAGAGCGAAACATCCACGAAAACCAATTCCGACCCCGAAGACATTGGCAAGTACACTTCGCATCCGCAGTACCACGTTCGATTCAATCATCGCAGTCGAAGCACAGCTGTCCGAATCCCGCATCTTATGCGCCATGTGCACAGCCATGAGTATCCCGGAGGCGCTACTGAGGTGGAGCCACCGGTGAGCTTAGCGCGGCGTCACGTACGCTTCAAGAATCACCCATTGAGCCGATTTTCCAAGGGATTGTACTACCGAGCGCTCGAGACGTCGTGGCTTCGACTATTTCTCTGGCTCGTCGTCATTTACTTTGCCGTGATCTCCATCACAGCACTCCTCATGTACATATCGGTACGACTTTGTGTTTGCTTGCGCCTTGCGTGAGGGTTCTTGTTTCTGACGGTTAGTAACGATGGTGCTGGTGTGTTTGTGTGTGTGTGTGTGCTGCAACTGCTCCTGATTCCCAGCCTGGCAACGTGATCCAGCAAACCGCCGATGTTCACTTTGTCACAGAGTACGAGCGCATCCTATTTTTCTGCGCACAGACCATCTCGACGATTGGATACGGCTCGCTGAGTCCAAATCCAGACAGCAATTTTGTGAATTTTTTCGTGTTTGTGCTGGTGTTTGCCGGCACAGTCGTGTCGACGCTTCTCACAGGTGATTATAACTGAACAGGATGGCGTTTTCTTGTCCGCCATGTGGATTCAGTAGTAGTTGATAATGTTTGCCTGTTGTATAGGTCTCACATGGGCCAAGTTCTCCATTCCAAAGGCGTCAACCGTGCTGTTCAGCGACAATCTTCTGCTCACAGCGTTTCATGGAAAGCGATCCTTGATCTTCCGTGCTGCCAATAATCGAACCTACGGCGCGATCATTGAAGGCTCGTTCCGGTACGAATGTCAATATGTATGTGACCAAGAGCAGTTTTGAACTGAATGATATCTATCCTCACTTGCATCTTTTCAATGTATACTTTGCGGAACAGAGTGAGCGTGGTCATGTTGAACCATCGATTGGGAAGACGCGAGACTCATGAGCTGAAGCTGGTAGGATAAGCTTGCGATTGAACTTTTCACTTTTGTGAACTAGAAAAGAAGATTCCCATTTAATGTTGCATGGCTGCTTTCGACAGGTGCGCAACGTGTGGCCAATCGTCCAGCTCGGCAACACGGTCACGCATATCATCGACGAACATTCGCCGTTGTACGAACTCTCGACTGACGAAATCTTGTCAGGGCACCATTTTTTCGTCGTGCTGTTTACGGGACTCGACAGTGTGATTGGCGAAAACATGTTCGCTCGGAAAACATACCACAGCTGCGATATCTTGGTCGGTCATCAGTTCGTGGACAACATCAAGCTCGCTGCCGACGGGTTGCACATCGACCTCGAAGCGATCAATGATACAAAGTTCACGCCCGGCATTGAGCTTCGCGAGTCCCATTTGTATGACGATGCGTCCGAGTTGCCTCACTTTGACGAAGTTATAGAAGAAGAAGGGTTTGGTGCAAGCGAGAGCGAATCTCATCGAGTGATGCGTCCCATAGACCCAGAAGATCCCCTTTCGAGCCCACAAACCAAATATGTCGTCATGGACTCAAAGTGATACAGAAAGTAACCACGGACTCAGTTTCCATGATAACCAGATGAATTTTTGTCGATATCGGAGTGAAAGTATTTATTCAAATCCATTGTTGTTGTTGGAAACGACTTTGTGGACATTCGGCAGCTACAGGTTGATCTAGAGATGGCTGTGTTGACTGCATACTTCGACGAGTAGAACGCTTTTCATCTATCACACCACCTCATAGTTTGACTGCCGAGAAGGTCTCACTTCGTACGTGATCCGTGATGGACTTCTCCATCACATTAGCAAACGCTCCAGCTGCAGTCAAGCTTCAACTCTTTTCAGCGCGTTTAATTGGATTTGAGAATTTAGAAATCACCCTGCGTTTTGTCAGTAGACCGATTCTTCGCAAGACAGATGCGCAAAGCTGACGGATTTACTCTCGCCCTTGCACAATGGCGTCCCAAAGCCATACATTCGAAGGTTTTCTCCTCCCCTGACCCACGAAGGGATACCCGAAAGATTGGTATTCTGGCACGAAAAGTCTCCAAGCGAGAAGCATATGCGCCACAGTGAGTCTGGTAACGAGGTAAATGGTAAACCATCGATCCAGAGGTTTTCCAAGTTCACCAGCGGTTCGAAATGCCGCTCTTCAATCGCTGGGATAGCATTGCACATCAGCGAGAGCTCCAAAAGGCTCGTCATGTGCACCACAAACTCTGGAAATTCGACCAGGTTGCACGAATCGCAATAGAAATACTTGAGGTGGCGCCATTTGTCGCCAATCCGGTCGACTAGAGTTGAAATGTCGACGTCGGTAATGGAGATCCACTCGACCAACGCTGGCAGCGGATTGTCGAGGATGCCGTCTGGTGGCATCACAAATGTCGCGTTCACAATGCGGATCGTCTGAATCGAGTGGAAGAACTCGTCGGTCACAGCTGCATCGGAGCCCCACCCGTAAACAGAGGAATGCCGGATTGTCACTACCGAGAGCTGAGGGAAGCGGTGAATACTCGGCGACACCTCGAGGTTCGAACAGTGCACAAGCTCGATCGTCGACAATGTTTGTTCATCATATTGCTCAAACGCCTGTGTGATCTCATCCTTCTGTCCATTGATTCCTGCAAGCTCGCAATCGATCACGCGTCCACCACACGCTTCTTTGGTCGTGAACCATGGATAAACACGATGCAAGCACTTAAAGCCGCTTGTTGTAGCCGATTTGGTGGGGGTGAGAGGATGCATGGATGCGATTGAGACGATCAAAATGACAGTCCCGTACACGAGCATCAATCCATGAAGCACGTGACTACAAATTGTGGACCACGTGTGCTTTTGTGCCCTCCTGCTATCACAACATTTCTTCTTCAAACATAGCCGAGGACCCCCGAACTCGTCGATTGCTTTGGTTACAGGACCATTCTCTACAGCGTGGTTCTTGTGGGGAGTACTATTTGATATCAACTTCTTGATGCTACGCATGTTCGCGACCGAGCTCATGAATGGGAACATGCTCAGGATGAAATCCGAGGTCGACAGCACCAAAATGCACTCAACTTCTTGCTGGACATCGTCAATCGAGACCACTGTTGATATCGACTGGCTTGTATCGTAGAACCGATAGTATATGGACAGATACGGCCAGAACACGGTCAACGGAAGCACTGTGCCCCATGCATAGTCGAGCACAAGGTCCACGAGCACACACACGAGCCGTGCTTTTGTCGGGTTCGCGGCAAACAGCCACGGCAGCGCCACGCACGCGACACAGTTGAGGAAAATCAGCACGCCGTAGCTCTGGTTCACGATCGCGTTGCTCAGCGAGACGCTCGATGTGTACGCTTTCGTCGTCTGCAGTGCCGACTCGATGACCTCGCGAATGAAAAACCCCGTCGTGAAGTACTTGCCGCGGAGACCAAACATGAGGTACACATTCACCGTTTTCTTGGCGACCTGCACAACTGGACGGATGATACGACTGTAGCGCGTTTTGCGAGAACCTTGTCGTCGAGGCGGCGACGTACCATGGTAGCAGAACCTCTTTCGACGTAGGGAATGCCACACCATCGTCGCAGCACCGTACGCGAACATAGCTGAAAGTATGCCATATCCAACGCTGACATACCTGTGCACAGACGTGAGGAACAGTTGCGCCTTCGAGAACAGGAAATTGTACCGCAGGAACCACAAAAGCGTGCCACGTCGTGCAACTGTGCCGTACATGACTGCCTGGCACGCGAGTAGGAACCCATTGCAGAGCTGGTACAGCAGAAGAAAGCACCAAAGTTGGCGACGCGACGAGGACGAGAGATTCAACACCAGATGCTCCCCAAGTGACGAAGACGACGGTAGTGAATTCACGTGCACTTGGTGACCCCTTGGTCCTGGTGACTGCGTATCATCGTTGGCCAAGTGTGACGAAGTACCGCTTGCACCCTTCTGGGCACTGGCTTCTGCTTCATATGGTGGTTCGTGGCGCACCGCGTGTGCATCAGGACACACTTTCCGCGTGGACATCGAAAAAATCGCCATCTCGAGGCAATGTTCGTGGTAAAACAGAAATGACGATGGCGCCTTCCAATAATAGCAACCGAGTACCAACCAGATGCGAGCCAACTTGCATCCACTGACTCAGCCGAGAGACTCGAGTTTGCTCTTTTCATTTCCACACAAAAGTCCCCACGACACTCGAGTATCCTCTAGGAGAACATGGCGCTGGAAACACGCTTGCGCAACACAACCGGGCGCCACAAGCAACTTCCCAACGCCAAGTCGCCAGGAAACTAGCATTCGAGCAGCGCCATTCTTTCAAGTCGGGCGTCAACATTCTGTTGGTCCGAGAAGAAAAATATACCGGTACCGTACCGGTCTCATCCCAATCACTCACAAGACTGCCCATCAAAACGAGCATCTGACTGCCAATGCGGTGCGCCTCCTCGAGCGGCTGCGGCGGCGTGGCGTCTGCGTTGCGGCGCAGCGTGTGGAGCCCACGGCCAGCAGCAGCATTACCCCAATTGCCACTTCATACCCGTGCCAGCAGCCATCGTAGCGCGGCTTTCTCGACCGCCAGCGACGACCAGAATGACACCAAGAGCTCCTTTCGGCAGTACGTCAGTCTCTACCACTACACGCCGCTGCCACAAGACGAGCTGCCGCGGTTGCGCCGCCGCATGCTCGCTGTGTGGAGACAGATGGACGTGCGCGGCCGTATCTACGTCTCACAGGAAGGCGTCAACGCGCAGGTGACGATGCCGCAGATGCGCGTCGCGGCGTTTGCAGACTCGTTTCCGGACGTGTTTACGCAGAAAAACATGTTTTTCGGTGCACTGATCCCAGCAACAGACTCAAAGACTGATGGCAATGCTGGTGGTAAAGAAGTTCCAGAACTACAGGCTGACGACCACATTACCGAGCCGTTTGAGAAGCTCCACGTGCGCATCCGCGACCAGATCGTGCGCGATGGCTTTGAGAAAGGTCACTTGGATCTCCAGGACTCGGGCAATGCGCTGCCTCCGAAGGAGTGGCACCAGCGCCTAAAAGCGCACAATGCGGACAAGGACGACTCGACGCTCGTGCTGGACGTGCGCAATTTTTACGAGCACGAGATCGGGCGCTTCGACGGTGCGACGCGCATCATGGTCGACACGTTTCGCGACACGTTCGACGCCGTGGACGAGATCCTCGCGCACCACGAAGCGCAGCATGACGGCGAAAAGCCCAAGGAAGTGATGATGTACTGCACGGGCGGCATCCGGTGCGAGAAAGTCGGCGCGTACCTGGCGCAGTACAAGGGCATCGCAAACGTGCACAAGCTCCATGGCGGTATCGTCAACTACATGCGCTTTCTGCAGGAGAGCGAAAAGGAAGGAGGAGACAAGGGCGAGGCTGTGGAATCGCTGTTCAAGGGCAGGAACTTTGTGTTTGACCAGCGATGCGTCACGAATGGCGTCGATGCCGTGGACGTGACGCCCGATGTGCTGGGCGAGTGCTTCCAGTGTGGCGAACCGTGCAACCAGCACACCAACTGCCGCAACCTCATGTGTGGAGGGCTCATTTTGCAATGCGCCAAGTGCGCCGCTAATTACCACGGCACGTGCAGCGACGCGTGCAAAGAGGAATTGGTCAAGATGAACACTTTGAAGACTCCGGCCGCACTGAAGGCGCATCGAAAGCAACATGCCGAACGCTGGAAGCCTGCGATTCCCAATGCGCTCCCGAAATACAGACAGCACATCAAGATCCGCCCGGTTTCGTCCAGTATACAGCATGGCACGTCAAGCTTTTGCACGCATGCAGGCAAAGACATCACGCGCGATATGGCCGTCGATGAGAAAGCGCAATTGAACGAGTACGTGAATCGCATGAGCACTGGTCATGGTGATGAACAATTGCTCGCAGAATTACGTGAAATGACGGTGCGTGATTTGCCCAAAGCGATCCAGCTCATCGATGAGCCGCAGGGGAAATTGCTGAGCTTCTTGGTGCAGCTGACGCGCGCAAAGCGTGTGCTCGAGATTGGTTGCTTCACGGGGTACTCTGCGATCTGCCTGGCGAACGGTCTGACGAAAGATGGGATGCTGACGACGTGTGACATTGACGTCGACACGATGCGCGTCGCCGAGACGTACTTTGCGCGTAGCACGCGGGCATCCCAGATCCAGAGTGTCCTGAGCGACGGCATGGCGTATTTGGAAGTGCTTGGAGAGCGCCGAGAAAACGAAGCAGACGGCGACGAGACTAAGTTCGATGTGATCTTTGTTGACGCCAACAAACGACAGTACCTAGCGTACTACGAAGCCATCCTGGAGAAGCAGCTCTTGCATCCCAACGGGTTGCTGATCTTTGACAACACGCTGTTCCGCGGCCGCGTGCTCGCGTGTGATCTCGGCACTGGCAGCAAGAAAGAGCGCATCGCACAGGGACTCGCCAACTTCAACGCCCACGTCACCAGCGACTCGCGAACCGTTCAGGTGCTGCTGCCGCTCTGGGACGGGCTCACAATCATGCGCCAAGTGTGACATCTTCAAGGCACCGGTAATACGGCGTTTCTTCGTTGCTCAAGTTGTTTGAGCCGCGCTTCTTGCAACCGTACAATCCCTTAGATTCCAATAGAGCGAGGGCGGTTCACCGTCTCAGAAAGGGTTGGAACGGTTTGCTCCTTTCGGTGAGGGAAACGCATTCCATTCCGGCTTTCGCTGCTCTTTTCCAGCAGATCTGGTCGTGCTTGAGTGTGATTCTAATAGATGAAACTGGTCGTTGACGTCCTTCTCCATTTCGACTTTCAAAGACACTTGACCAAGTCCTTGGGTACTCGCTGAGGTACATCATCAGCCGGTGCTATTTCCAAAGATGTGTGCGCTCTGGTCGTTTCAGGATTCTCGAGAAATGTTGCTGGAAATGCCGTTGAGAACAGAAACGATCGCAGGCTTTATGAGCACTTATCTTTGAAGAGCTACTGATCTCCTGAGGGGGAAACAGGTTCGAGTGCTGTTAGGGCTCACTTTCCAACTCGCCAGCCTCCGTGTCTCGATTCCGTTTCTCAGGCGAGATCGGCACAGTATCCCTCTCCTTTTCTCTTTGGTTCTTCCTTCAATTGGCGGCACACGGCAATGAAACTCAAGCCTCTGTTTCTCTCCTCGCTGTTCAGCGTCTGGTTTGTCCTTGGCGTGCTGCTGGGCTCCTATAGAGCGACTTCAGTGGTCGATGCCGCGTGCGCGACTGCGCGACTGCGCAAGTCCTACGGCAGCCTCACGGTCGACGAGAAGCTCCTGTACCGTCGTGCGCTGCAAACGGCTATGGACAAAGGTCTCTACATCAAGTTTGTCGAGATGCACACGGAGCGCATGTCGGAGATGGAAGCGCACCGCGGGTGCATGTTTGCGTACTGGCACCGCGCGTTCCTGATCGGCTTCGAGAACATGCTGCGCAGGCTCGCTTCCGAGTTCGAGTGCATCACGATCCCGTACTGGGACGAGATGCAGCACAACGCGCGCGCGTTGACTGGCGCGTGCAGCAGTGTTGAGAGCTGCGCGCCGATGCTCCGCGACTGGGGCGGCTCGAGCTCGGGCAACTTGAGTCAGTCGATCAAGATCAATGGCGCGTGGGTCTCCGGATATCGCTGGGTGGATCGCCAACCGTTGAACCATTTCTGCCAAGCCTCGAGCGTGACTGGCGCTGCGTGTGCAAAGTGCCTACCGCGCGGCAACATGCAACAAACCGTGTTCCCGAGTGGCACGAACTTTGCGTCCGTGTCCCGACAGCTGTTTACGAACCGCGATTTCATCACCACGACCAAGAACGTCGAGGACGGCATGCACAGTACGTCTCGCTGCGCTTTTTCTTGTCAAACGGACGCCAGGCTAACTCTTTCGTGTTGTTACACTTTGTGAATCCTTAGACGCCATTCACGCGGCACTCGGCGGCGCAATGGCGACGTCCCAGTCGCCATCTGATCCGATCTTCTGGTCCCATCATGTGAGCCTGCAACTTCTGCCGAGCGATGCATCAATTGAGGCTTTGGTTATCCATGTCTGACTCCTGACAATTGTTTGCTTGCGTTAGGCGTATGTTGACTTGCTGCTGACGATTCACCTCAAGTGTCGCGCTGGCCTAGGCAAACTCACGGACCAGCAGAAGCAGAGCAATCAGTACTCATTTCTCCCATGCCCGCACCGCGAAGACTCCGGTTCCTTCACAGCGACATCGACGTTTACGATGCGCGCGGGCGAGAATGGCGTGGACCCAAAGCAGGTAAATCAAAATGGCCAAGTGATATACCCATTCTTCAAGGATATCCCGTCGCAGTACTATAAGCTCGCAGACATCACCACGTTGGGCGTCAACAAGTACAACTACCAAGTGAGCGGGCTCGTTGGCCAGATGGCTGTCAACTGTGAAACCACGTCGACATCACGACGCCTTCATGAAGATCATGGCGATGATAAGACGGCAAAGCGCTCGAAATGCCGCTCGGAGCTTGACGATAGCGACAAGTCAGAGTCCGCTCCTACCCAAGGCGAGAGTAGCTACCCAGAACAAGCGTTTGCTGTCGACACGAGTCTGGATAGCGACGTGGACGCAGGAAAAGTGCTGACGTGGATTGAGGAAGTCAAGAAGTTGTACGCGGAGCTGCCCGAGGACAAGTCAAAGGACCCTGAGAAAGACGGCGTCGTGTTTGAGCTCGAGCGGATGGTGTGCATGTTCTACGACCAGTGCCGCGGGGGGATTGCAGACTACCCGGACGAGTTCAAGGCCGCGTTCAACGTCACAGAGCCTCCGCCGTGCAAACCGATCGTGGACGCCATCAACTCAGAGTGCAAGCCATTGCGACTCTCCAACTGGAAGGAGATGATGGAGAAGTACTTTCCCTGCAGTGCGCTGCAAGGTGTTGAGAATGTATCGGTCGCATCGGATCTGCCGGGTTCGTCGTCCTCATCGTCCTCCCGGTCGTCAACGCTGGCATCAGGCGCCTATTAGTCTGGTTTCACAGACTGAAAAGTGACTCATAAGTGGATTTCATTCGTGCCTTTTTTGCATTTTCCGTAGTCGATATATCCATATGCCCACACAATTTACGTCCATGAGCCAGGAAATACGCCCAGCACAGCAATGTTAGTCCATACAGTCTGCTTTGTCTCATTGGGTGCAGGAAGGAGGTCGAGGGGAAGTGGGACAGCCAACCATTTTGAAGTCTCTGTTCGGAAGAGTGAGGCTCGCTTAGTGCGGTGTGTGACACCGTGCCCATCGTATCGATCCTCTCCATCCACACATCACCCGCCAGTCCTCACAGACTGTGCCAGGCATACGCGAAAAGCTCTGTTTGGCAGCATTGCGTCTCGTTGTCAGGAAGGGCATCAAAGCATCCAAAAGTGTAGCCATGTTGGTGGTGTCTGCACAGAAAAAAGACCATTTTTTTAAATTTTCGTTTTGCGCGGGAAGGTATAAAACCTGTTTTTATGGTTTTATTTCAATTTGCGTTTTCCATCACGAGGTTTTTTTATTTTCGCCCCCTCCCCCTCTCGCCCACAGCGAATAAAAAACACTGACCGCAAAAGAACATTCGACGTAAACAACAAGCGAAAGCAACAAACAAACAAACAAATAAGGCTGCAAGCAAATCTGCAAGCAAAACATGCCGCGCCCCGCCAGCTCGTTGTGGCTGCACTTCCGCAAGGATGCGGCCAACAAGCGCGCGATCTGCAAGTACTGCCAGCACAACATGTGCGGCCTCGTGACGCGCATGCGCGCGCACCTGGCGCGCAAGTGCCCCGACTGCCCCGCGCACGTCAAGAACGAGATGTTTGACGTCGACCTCAAGTGCAAAATGGACCACCTCGCCACCACCTCCGGTACGCATTTCTTTGTTGCTGCATATTGTTGTTGTTCAGCAGCAATACAATACATGCACACTGACTGTATGTGCATATGCTACAATGCATTGCTGTTTGTTTGCTTGTTTGTTTGTTTTTCATGTATTGCATGGCAGGCGTGAGTCCACCTTCCCTAAGTCAACAGCAGCAGCAAGCGCAGCAGCTCAACCCGCAGCAGGTAAGTCAACAGGCCACCCAGCAGCACAATGGTGGCGGCAGCGCCGTGAAGAAGCCACGGCGCGCGCGTCTGCCGTCGACGGCGTCAGTGGCCATGGACGACGCCAAGCACGACCTCGACTCGTATGTGGCCAAGGCGGTGTTCGGCGCGGCGCTGCCTGTGGGCGCCGTGGAGCATCCGGCGTTCGTCAAGATGGTCAAGCGCCTGAATCCCAACTACGAGCTTCCCAGCGCCTTCGCGCTCGCCACCACGGCGCTCGACCTCGAGTTCACCGAGGTTCAGCTCAAGCTGCGCGCCGAGATGCTGGACGCGAGCGTTGTGTGCGTCGGCGTCGAGTCCTGGGCCACGCACATGAACCGCTCGGTCGTGAGCTGCACGATCAACACTCCCAATCCTGGCGTGTTCGCGCTCGAGACCACGGGCGAGCTGCCGCACACTCCCGACGTGCTCGCGGAGAAGGTGGAGTCCATGATGGCGCAGGTCGGCACGGGCAAGATCGCCGTCGTTGTCATGGACACGAGTCCCGCCATGAAGCAGGCCGGGCTCGTGCTCAGCGCCAAGTACCCGGACATCACGTTCCTGCCCAGCTGCGCGCACGCCATGAACAGCATGATGACCGAGATGCTCTCGCTCACGCCCATCGCCAACACGCTCGACACGTGCAAGCAGATCGCGCGCTTCTTCGCGCACAACCACATTGCGCGCGCCGCGTTCGCGCGCGTTGGCGAGCAAATGCAGGCGCTCGAGGCGTCGTACCCGCTGATCGAACCTCCTGACGACGCGGGACCAGCGGCGCTGCTCGAGTGTCTGTTCAGCGTCGAGCGCAACCGCCACTCGTTCGACATCCTGCTCGCGGAGAACGGTGCGCTGAATGCGCTCGACGCGCACGTCAAGGAGCAGGTCATCAGCCTCACGTTTTGGGAGGAGATCTCGACGTACACGGGACTGCTCGAGCCTTTTCTCGACATGCTCAAAACCTTCGACTCGGACTACCCACTGCTCTCGACCTTCTACCATCGGTTCACGCTGCTCTGGGGCCATCTCGAGAAGTACGGCGCACTCGCGACCAAATTGCAGCAGATCCTGTCGGACCACTGGCAGGCGATTCGTCATCCGGCAATGTACACGGCGTACCTGCTGGATCCGCGGTTCTCGCCCTCGAGTCTGCCCGCCGAGGCCACGAGCGAGGTGCTGACGTACCTCAAGCGCTCGGCGGACGCCAACGCGTTTTCGAACATCGTGTCGGAGCTCACGCGGTTCACGGGCCGCGCGGGCATGTTCGCTGACGACGCGATCTGGGAATCGGCGCAGAAATGCAGCCCAATCCACTGGTGGAAGGGCTTCATCGGCAGTTCGTGTCCCAATCTCCAGGCCGTGGCGCTGCGCACGCTGTGCTTCCCCGCGACCTCGGGGCTCCCGAAGAGCAAGCGCGACATGTACGAGCGCATCGTGAGCATGAACGCCAAGTACATGAACGAGGAGCAGGCGAGCAAGGCAGCGCTCGTCTATTTAAACGCGAATTACCCGTCGCCAGGTGTCGAGGACGGCGTCGCCAACGAGACCATCGTGTGAGGTTTGTTGTGTATCTGGAAGGATATGAAGGGAATGCGCATTTACAATAAGCTAACAAGAACCACTTTGGTAGATAATGGAGAGAGCGAACAAATATGCAAAGAGAGCCCAGAAGTGGTTCGTTTTGAGTCTGTTTATTTGCGTTTTGTGTTTCTTTCTATGTCAATTGTGCTCGGTTTTCCTGTCTCTACTATGTTTTTGTGGATCCGCTTTACGCTCCTGGGCGAAAAAAATGATGTGCACATATAAAAATATAAAACTGCGTCTCTCGTTTGCGTCTTCGCTCAGCAACTCCTCCTTCTCTCACCTCTCTTCTTCATCGCTCTTTCTACGAGATCCGAGGACCCTCGTCTTCCGCTTCTCTCTCTCTTCGCTCTTCCACCTCGTTTCTTTGATGCGCTTTCCTTCTTCTCGCACTCCATTTACTTGGCCGCCTTTGGCTTGGCGTCCTTCGCCTGCGAAGCTGGAGCTGGAGCAGCAACCTTCACAGGCGCAGCAGGAGGCTGCACGGCCGCAGGCTCGGACTTGACCACGTCCAAGAAGTTGCGACCGCCCCAGGCACCCGCCTTAGGGAGAGTCTCGTCGACAGTCGCAGCCTTGGTCTCAGTGGTCTTGGCAGCCTTCTTACCAGCCTTCTTGTCATCTTTGGTCGAGCTCTTTGGGACCTTGCCCTTCTCGGCCGAAGCAGGAGCAGCAGCACCCGCTGGCTTCTTCTTGGCCACCACAGCGTCCGCTGGCGCAGGGGTGCCATGAATCACGGCCGACGCGAAGCTGAACACCTTAGGGGCAGCAGGAGCAGCGCTCTTACCATCCGCGACGGCACCGTCCGAGTTCTGCTTGCGCAATTCGCGCGCCTCCTTCGTGTAGTCCTCACCGTACATCATGCTCTCGTAGTCGATGGATCCGACCGAGTCACTGCGGATCGGACGGCCCTGGCGCATGGCCTCACGCGCTTGCTCGATACTGTACGTGCGCTGGTTGCGCAGCAGATCTGGGTGCGCCACGGCCGTGAGCGCCGCTGGGTGCGCGTCAAAGTCCATCTTGCCGGCTGGGAGCGTGCAGTCGGTCTCGTCCATATGCTTCACGATCTCCATGATGTCCTCGTGGTGGTACGTGTGCTGGATCGGTGCGTCGCTCGGCTTCTCCCCCGTAGGCAATGGAGGGAAGTTGGACGAGCTCAGGATCGGCTGGCGCTCGGTCGCTGGCGCAGCGGCGTTGGCAGCGGCAGCCTTCTTACCGTCACTACCGTTAGATGCTGGAGCAGCTGGCTGCTTGGCAGCCTTCTTCTCCGCTTTGCTCTTCTTGGACGACGCAGACGGGGCGCTGCGTGGCTGCTGCTCCGCAGCCTTGCCGTCCTTCTGCTGCTGTGGCGCAGCACCACGACCGCCCTGGTTGTGTTGACGGTAGGCGCCACCGGCAGCGGCGCCGCGGCCGCCACGTGGCGTCGTATACCGGTTGTCGACAGCGCCGTTGCTGTAAGACGCGCGCGCGTTGTTGACCGCGTGGTACTGCACGCCGTAGTTGTTCGGCACGTCGTAGTACCCGACTGGGGCCGCGCCGTAGTAGCCGCGGCTGCTGTAGGCGCCACCTGGCGCGACGGCGCTCTCAGCTGGCTGGGTCGGGAAGAACGACTTGAGTGTGTTCTCCGACTTGAGACGAGCCTTGATCGGCGCGTCGTTGAACTTCTTACTGCGCAGTGCCAGGAGCGTGTTGACGGCGTCCTCCTCCGAGGCCATCGTGACGAACCACGTGTCGCCCACGTCGCTGCGCACCGACACGACGTTGCCGCCGCAGCCGGCGAAGATTGCTTCAACGTCCGCAGGCGGCGTCGCCGACGGGATCTCACGCAGGATGATCGTGTTGCGCTCCGACTTGAGGTTCGGCTTGATCGCGTCGCCCGCGTCGTTCAAGGACACGACCTACAAGGAGAGAGGGAGACTGTGAGTGCGTCTGGGGCATACAAGAGCATTGGGGGAGCTGTAGGACGTACAGAGGAATCACGGATGGCGTCCACGAGTAGCGCGGTGCTATCGGTGAGCTGCTGGACCTTGGAGAAACTCACCACGACGTCCACAGGTACGTACCTAAGTAGCAAAAAGGTATGAAAAGTATCACGAGTATCAAGAGCGTACCCCCATGTTTGCAACACAAGTGTCAATAAGCAAGAAACGTAACCATGATATGCGCAGGTGCCAGACAAGTATCAGCAATAGTGAAACGTACATTTGTGAGTTCATTTGCGAGACGAGGAAGGAGTCGGTGGCGAGGTTGGCCTTGGAAAAGTAGAACTCCACCTGGCGCTTGATGGCTTGCTTGAGCTCATCGCCCACTGCTCACACACACACGCATATTTACAGTCAGCATGCGTCAGTGTTGCGTGCAAACAACAGGCACAGAAACGCGCATGCCATGCTGCATATGTTCCTTGTTCATTGGGTAACGTGGAGGAGGATCGAGCGCCGCGTGATAATGCAATGTATTTGGTGTTTCGCAACTTGCAGATGCATTTGCCAGCGAGCACGTAACCAGCATACAATCGCGCGCAACAATGCAAATCGTTGCGACTGACTTGGTTGCTGCATGCGCAATGCATTGCATTGTTGTCGAGCAGCACCGCCGCATTGCACCACCGCCTCACTCACACGCATCCAATAATCGGCGGAACAGCAAGACGCTGGATATAAACACATGCATATACACTTGTGCACGCACATACCTGGTTGCTTTTGCTGCGCGGTCGCATCCACGGCGGCGGCACTCATGCTTGCGTGTGTTTTGCTTGCTTCGCTGGCGATTATTGGTTGGGGAAAACCCTGCACGCCACCACTAATTAACCGCGTCTCGTGTGGCGCCAATAGGTGGCGGTAATTTATAGTCGGCAGCTCGAAATTTACGCGCCTCGAAATGAATGGAGTAGGCGCTGGTTTGCGAATCCCCCGCACAAGCTCGACTAACGCCCATTCATGCACATGGGTCAATTTGACGGTATTTTATCAAAACAAGCCAGAAATATATCGTATGCGGCGAAAACCGGTGACTATAGCGGAATGTCGACGACCGCAAACACAACTTCAAAGAGAAAAACATGTCCAAACGGCGTCTGCTCGGCGGCGCTTTGTGCACTCGCAGTATTGTGCTGCTGCTGTTGTGTGCCATCGACATGTATTGCTGCATGGCATTAGGTTGACACAAGCAATTCCACTTCAAACACGCGTCCGTCTTGCTATTAGTCCAGTGCTGCAACCAGCTCGATGACGCGGCGCACGAACTGCACTTGCTCGTCCATTGGGATCTCCGTGAACTGCGGAACGTGCAGAAACAGCGCGTAGTGCTGTCATCCAACGCACGTAAGTCAGTCACAAATTACAGCTGCGAGCCATAGAAACAAACGCAGACGTACATTTGCGCCTTGCGCCTTGATCCACTGCAGCGAGTGGAAGTACACGTAGTTGCAGATGTATCGACCCGGGTCCGTCGAGATGCGCGCGTTCGCGTTGACGCGCTCGAGGTCTGCGAGCATCTCGTCCAGAGGCAACGCCGTCTTCAGCGCCTCGTCCTCGTCCGCATTGATGACGACGTTTTGCGCGACCCACCCGCGCTCGTCGGGGATCCGGAAGTCCGCGAGGTTGTATCCAAACGACTCGAACGCGAACTGGGTCGAGCTAGCGGCGACGCCCAAGTGCAGGAAGATGCACGGACGACCCGATTCCTATGCCAAAGGTATTGGAAAACGTGTGTCTTTGTCAGCCATACACGCAAACAAGTCTATTGCTGTAGCTAGTATGTGCATGTATCGGATACACACCTCTGCCTTCTTGCGCAATGGCGCGAGCATCTCCAAGGAGCCTAATATCAGCAATCAAGCATGAGTCCTCTGTCCACTATAGAGCCCACACAGCGCATGCAAACATGGATCAGATTGCTAGACTCTTTACCTTCAGCCGAGACTTCGAGCACGACGGCCTCAGTCACGTTGGCGTCCTCGGCGATCGCGTTCACGATGTGCGTTGTCGGGTTCTCGACGATGTTGCCGAACTTGCCGAGGCCCGTGAGGTACACGCCGCGCTTCTGCTGCGCTGGTGTCTGCGCCTCCGTGTCGTTCATCGCCTGCGTCGTCGTCGCGTTCGCCATAGTCTCTAGTCAGTCTTCCTTGCGGGCCAAGTGGGAAAAGCAAGAATGGCGATGGTGCTGCGTGCCGACTTTGTCAACGCTCGGGATGGGAAGTAGTGTTGACAAGTGCCATGCTTGTCAGGCAGGCAGGACTCACCACCACCATCACCACCATTCTTGTGCAGAACCAACATTCATGGGCCCGATCAACTGCATTGGCAATAGAATGGAAAAGCTCCTTAATTAGCGCCAGCGAGAGAGAGAGAGAGAGAGAGAGAGAATGTAACTCTATTTATCTTGTGATCTACATACAGTTGAAGAATTCCTGAGTCTCATTAACACTGCTGACAATGAGGTGTTTCTGAGTTTGACGGTGTGGCACCGATATCATTGTCGAGTAGAGCTGCGACTTGGGACAGAAGAACTTGATCGTTTCCCCGCGATTCGTCGGTGAGTATCTTCGCAGTCTTGGAGTTCATTGCCATGTTGGCGAGAAGATCGGCCATTTTGTTTTGTTCTCGTTTTGTGTGATTCCAGGAGACCCACGCAAAGTTGGCGACGATTTGATTTACCCGAACTGCTAGTGGCTGCAACTTGGTCTGGCGTATTGAGGAGAACCCGTTCTAGGATGCGATCATCATTTGGCTGTCTCCGAAGGCTTCCAACTTGACTTCATAATGCTGTAGGTAGTGTGCACTGTGTGCCAGACCATCTTTCAGTGCGCTGTATCCGCACCAATTGTCCGTTACTTCTGGTCCCATGTACGCATAGCCGCATGCTTTGAGTTCCCATCGATTGCTGCGTTCATTCAGGAGGATGATTGCCCAACCGCTGCCTCCTGGACCTGGGTTGCCGCGTGCACCTCCATCGAAATACAAACGCGTCGTCGCCCATGCTTCCAGTTGGCGCGACATGTCTTGTCTCTCCAGTACGCTGAGCAGTTGGCTCAAGCAGATAGCATTGATCTTTTCTCCTTTGAGCGTTCTCATCCGATGAGCCACAGCCCGCACCTGCATCACACACGCTGTCCACACTCGCTGGGTACTGTCTTCGATAATGACGTGTTGCCGTTCATGCACTATTTCCACTCTCGCTCTCCATAGCAATACTGGGATGCTTGATGTGACAATAAACCAAAGTTCCTGCAGTGCTGTCGAGTGTTCCGAGGCAATGAACCCGAAGCGCTTTTCCAATTCCCAGAGCAAAGATCGTTGACCTGGTGGGGCTGTGCGGCTAGCAATGTGCGGTAGAAAGAGATTGAATGCTTGATCTGTCAATGTTCAGCTCATCTATCGCCCGAGGAAGACCGTCCACGCGGGATTGTGTCCCTCTGCAGCGACCAGGTCTTCACAAAGATACTCCCACCCGAGTCTGTGGATATTGTTCGTCTGGTACAGCCTTGTCTGTGCGTGCTGGCTTCGCTCCTTGGGTGAAATCGCGCAACACCCCCAGTTTTGACTTTTGTCTCGACACACCTGTTCATGCCGAGCATCTGTATACTTGTTTCGCGGTCGCTGTAGCCACCGAGTTGTCCGCCGCATCGCTTGTCGCTTTATTGCAAGAGGTATTGAATAGAGACCTATGCCTCCCCTTTCCTTAACCGGCAGGTAGAGCAGGGAAGGACTCACCTTGTGCCTCGTGCCGTCTGTGCCGAGTGTCGATTTCCACAAAAATTGCTTTTGTAGATTCACTAGCTGATCCACGACCTTCGCTGGGGGCTTGGTGTAGCCGGCAGTGAACAGAATCGACGGCAGCAAGACCGAATTCAGTATAAACACTCTCCCCACCACACTGTTGGAGACTTTGGTCGCGATGAGCAATCTGGTTCGGAGCTTTTGCAGGCGGTCCTCCCAATCAGCTTGCGTGATGTTCCCAGTTCCTATTTGGATGTCGTAGCGTGTTGGGACATGGTCTTTTTTCCTTTTTTGGTTTTGTAAAATGCATTCTTGAGGGGTATGTAGCGCGGCGTACATTTCTGTGCCTGGGCTACTGCCATCTTGGCTACCTGTTGGCGTCGTGCCTTTAGTACCTTGAGGGCTCGACCGAGTCCACTTCCATGGTGACTTGATCCATGATCACCGATAGAGCTCACCACTCGCTGAGCTCCTCTCCACTCTTGAAGGCTGCTTTGAGTTCTTTGGTTTGCTTCAACACCGCACAGAAGTCTTCAATCGCCTCGTACAGGTTATCTGGGTCTTCGGCGTCGCTGGATCTGAACGTCTGCAGTTCCTCCTCATACACCACTGCGCAGATGGTGTAGCGGCTGAGCTTCTCTTGCTGGGTCGGGTGACAAAGTCGCAGAACTTCGAGCCCACCATACTTTATTTTTCCTAGCGTCGTCCAGTCTTCCTTGGACTTGAGTAGTGCCGCCCGTTGTTGCTTCGTGGTTGCCGTTGCAATCCTGTCAAACCAGCTTGTAATCCATACCCTGGTTTCTGCTTGATCGGTGCGGTGTGCAGGACGTTTGAGTCCTTCCTCAATCACCTGTTCGCGCATAATTTGCGTCAAGCCCACTAGCGTTGGCCCGCTGAGATGATTCAGTACGTGATGCGGCCCTGGCGACGTCTTCGACATCGCTAGAATTCGCTCCCATTCATTGAGAGCTGCCTGCGTTCATACACCATGATTGGACGAGAGCAGAGGAAAGGGGAATTTGGCTTCTTGTTTCCATTGCTCCTGGAACCCTTCCCAATGCTCCTGCAGCGTGCGCTCAAGGTCTCTGCGTTTCTGCATGGAGTCTCCTTCGATCGCCAATCGTCTCGAGAGCGTTTTGCTTTTCTTGAGGGAGACATTGGGGCTGTTCAGGTTTATCGTGACGTCACCATCTAATGCTGTGAGCATCGGTGATTCGTCTCTATCTCGCTTTCTGGGCTGTGGAGGTAACTCGGTTGTGGGTGAGTGATATTCCACGAGCTGAGCTGGTTTGGCTCAAATTTCTCTCACTCGTCCAGCGATGGAGTCCACACTGACTCTCCCAAACTGGAATTGTCGCTGTCCTCCATTGGGTCCTCCGCAACTGGTTCGGAGTCGAATTGGCCGGATCGGTCCGTCTTGAACTCCGACTTGCTCCTCTCGGATCCTTGGAGATGCTTCGCTAATGAGGTGCCCGTCACATTCGCCAGTGACGATGGTTCGTTCAGGGTTCTGAAGCGCAGACTGTCGCAGTGCTCATTTGTGAATTTCATCACGATTGGTAGCGGACTGCTTGTGGCCTCTGCTTCGATTCTGTCCTGACGAAGCTCGTCTTCCCATTCCTTCCCCGTGCACGCATGTTCTTTGGCTGACAAAAACTGGCCTCCTGCATGGACTTTGGATTGTGGCTTGTAAATTGCAAAGCCTTTACGGTCTCCGTACATTGTCTCGATGAGCACGAAGATTTTTCTCTGCAAAGCCTTGGCAGCCATCCGTAGGGACTCCGGTCCAAATAGATCTTGGATCGTCCGCTTCCACTCCGGAAAAGGATTCTTCCTTTCAATTGCCAGTAGACGAAAAGGACCACCAGCGCGAGGCGGTATGGTGTCGCAGAGTAATCTGGAAAGCATGTTGTCGAAGCAAGGTAACCTTGAGCAACCACAACAATCTTATTTTGCTACTTGCCCAAATAGGATTCACATCAGGCAAATGCAATCCCAGTCTTTCGATGTCACTATCGATCCAAATTGCCGTTGATCAGTGACAACGACATCAAATGTCACTATTTGCATTGGAAACTAAAGATATGTCACTAAACTAAGGATGCTGTTAATTAAAGGTGTCGCTAGAACAAGGGACAACTCTGTAATACGCGAGACATAAAGGGAGGAAGAGTGGTAATGTATATTAGCAAGCAAATAACAGCTCTTTGTGAGCTCGTCCGAATGACGACGACGATATTCACGACTTCGGCTGAGCATGGACATGTTTTCAGAAATGATACGAGTCATTCCCCAGACGATATGCAACGCATAGCTGACAGACGAAACACCTGAGGATATTAGCAATGGACCTTTCCAGTCGACTGGCAGTTGGAAACACTGAAAGCAGCACCGTTGGCGCATTTACCAGTAGCGATCGTGTGCGATTGCTCGACTCCAGTGCGCACTCGCCAGTAGCGGACCCACGCTCCTTTACCATCGGCGCTTTCGATCACGTAGCCATCACGACCCTTGAAGATATTGTCCTGCACGAAATCCGCTGCCCACTTGTAGCAGTACGGTGTCGAGATCCAGCAAGCCACTTGACGGCACTTTTTCTTGTTCTTGAAAAGGTCGAGGATGTGTGGAAACAGATCAACCGCCACGGACGCAATGTCCAGTCCAGTCGAGCCCCCGCTCTTCAAGCCTTGTGTCACTTGCGCTTCAGCTGCGACTTCCGCTTCGGCAGTCACGACGTTGCTCGTGTGAGCGACCGCCATGACCAATAGACTCAGAAGTGCGTTCTTGATCATGATGGATGACGGAGGGAAGGGTCTGGTCTTGAGAGTCAGGACTTGAACTTGCGGACTTGAGGTCGTTTTGAAGAATGATCGACTGTTTCGAGAGACGAAAGCTGGGTGTTCGTGCTGCCTCTGGGCAACAGATGCAGTCGCATGGACCGGAAGATGCAATGCTCCGCGCACCTTTGCACATCAACCGCCACACCCGCCTCAAGATCACGGCTGAGTCGGTGTCGGCCGCAGTCGTACAGAATATTGGAACGTGCTCGTGAACGATGATTTGCACTCCTTCATATTGCAGCGTGAATTTAAACGACGATTTGCTCTCTCCTCTATTTTTAACGTGCGCATCCATGAGTCACGCATATTTCCTTTGCTGACTAGGAAGTATGCGGGTCTTCTCTTCCTGGATAACGCATGGGTTGATAGTCTCTGCCCAGGAATAGCTTCGTCAACTGTTTTGTGCTGCTGCAGCAGCTCCACAGTGGCATTGACGACACCGACGACGGACGAAATTATCAGTAAACAACAAAATGCAATCAACGACGTGTTGATGCGACATAGGAGCACAAACATTTACGTAGTGTACAAGTTTTTGGCCAATCAGATACTGAAAGAGACCTCCTGTCTTTGGAAATGAATGGTATACATTTTATAAGGTTTGAATGTTGCTTTTCATTGATCAAAACAGCCAATGTCACAATCTTTATGTTCTGCTCACGTGATAGTGTTTTCATACTCAAGCACCAATCAGCCTGTGCCATATCAATACGTCGTTGATTCATCTTCCATCGCTTCCCACACTTGCTTGCAACCCGCGACGTTCCAAGGTTTGCTTCAGTGGAGACACTACGACACCTCTTTGGGAGCGGCCGCTGTTTTCACTAGTTGAAGCAGTCCACACTTAGCACTCAGCATTTATCGAGCTGAAGGTTGTTGAGATCCAAGGCTAGTACGTTAATCAAGCCGATTTATTATCAACACGTCGTTGATTGTACAGACAGTATGCATCGTTTCTGCACCTCTCCTGGAGGGCAGTTTCATTGACCCGTGCAGATCAAGAAACGCTTGCGCTTGATGCACCCAGCCAGGAATGCAATCAAATCGTTTCTCACCAGTTCATCAGGCTTCGTGTTTAGTAGGAGACACTGACTTGCTGAAGTAACAGTAATAAATCGGCTCGATTAGCGTATTATTGGACAGCCTTGGGTTCTCAGCAGCCTTCGACTCAATAGCTACAGCTGCTAAGTCTACGGACAAATGGACCATTTCAACTAATGACATCAGCTGCCGCTCCCAAAGAGGTGTCGTAAGGTCTCCCTCCACCGAAGCAAACCTTGCAGCGTGACTTGCTGAAGTCTGGTTCTATTCGTAGAAGAAGTGCTGAGCGAGTCCGTCGCCATAGCTTTTGATGAGTCCAAACGTGGAAAAGTAGTATCTTGCCAGAGTCATCAACATGCTCAACAGCTCGTCTGCATCCCGGATGAAGGGCTATTCGCAACTGACAGATTGTGCTTTCTCGTTCGTTGGATGGACAGGCGAGGTTTACGATGCGCATCACGATTCAGAAGCTTGCTGGAAATCGCATGGTCGATGTGGCACTTGAAGCGGACGATAGCAAATCGTCATTCTCGAGCGCGAGGGTGTGCCTGCTCACTTCAGTACGACAGGAAGGGGTCTGCTTTGAGTTGTCCTTTCTATGAAAAGTGATGATGTGCGGTTTGCAGCATTCTTCCCCTCCTAATCCTCACTGCTGCATTCCTTCTCAGAACTCTGCATAGACTGAATAAGTCAATTTCGAAGATACCTTGTTTCAGTGTAACGAATAAGAATCTCATCCCTCGTATTTTCAAAATTCTGCCAATATCAATTCTCAAATGCATGCTATTCAGAAACCTTTTGTTCCGTGCAACAGCACACATCCACAAAGAGCACATCAAACAGGTCAATATGGGGTTCGACCACACAATATATGGACAAATTCTGCCTGTGTCACATGGATATCAGGCTGAGTTCGATGGGGTTTTGATACGCATTTTTGGCCATCGAACACACCTGAATTATGGGTGCGAACTTAAGAGACAAGCACATTTTTATGATTCGAGAGAAACCTGTTTACAAATGTATCAAGAGTAGGGGACAACAATACGGACAGACGCAACCGCAGCCGAAGGGACGTCTGCATTTTAACGCAAAAGAGCCTACGTGGTCATTGTTTGAAGGCTGACAACCTCCATATAGATGTCGATATTATAAGGACTCACTCGGTGTCAAGACTGAAATGAGCAACACGATTTTCGACTGCATTTTACAGTTGTCAAAAAGAGAGTCGTGAATTATCCTTTTCAACGTGGCACGCATTGCCATCGAACACAGCCTTATAAACCCGTTTAGTTTCCGAGTTTTTGCACTCACTAGCCGTGCAATCACTGTCAGCCTGCAAATTAATGTCATGAAGCACTAAAGTTTTTGTTATTGTTGTTGCTTTCATTCACATGATGCTTTCCTGAAACAAATTCCTCATTGAAAATGTTCGTGCCAAAACCTTAATGATTTGTGCCGGCATTCATATGTCGCACGTCTATCACTGTATGCTTTCAAGAGAAAAAAACTGTCATGCGCTCAAAGCCTGCCACTCCCAATATTGATACTGAATGCCTGTTACCACCATTTCTCTGAATACCATCCTGACACTCGACAATCTAAAAGCCTCAGTGCGTGGGGCGATACACAAACGGAATATTGTTCGAGGACGTATCAGAAACCAAAAATCGTAAACTGTCGGGGAGGGAACTCAAACCCCAAATTGGAGGGAGGGAGATCAAACTCTAGATTGGAGATGAGGGATTTCAAATTCTCAAGTCTGTGAGATTTGGAACGACCCCCGAGCAGTCCATGGTGTCTGGATGTGACAGTTTTGACAGTCATCAAGTTTACAAATGCCAGACACGGTAACATGTATTCAGCAAATATTCATGTGTGACAGTTCATTCAGCGTGAAATGGCAGAAATACAAAAGTCCATTACACTGGTCATCTTTAAATGATTCCACAGAAAACAGATTCCACTCAGCTTGCAGTTTCACAATGTAACTTTAGGAATAGAAATATGTCTATCCATGAACTCAGTGCAACGATTGACGGTTTTGTACGGTTGCATTTTTAGATGATATTATACCATCAAAGTTATATATTGCCGTCACCTTGAGCATGGACTCTGCTGTTGAAAATTGCACTGCACGCTTTGTCTTTTCCTTTAAGACAGCAGAAAGTGCTGTATTCACCTGATATCAGCATGACACAAAGCTGATTTACCGCAGCCAATCAGCGGCCAAAGAGGCACATAATTTGCTTTATTGGTGGTAGATTTTGATGTTTTTAAAAGTATATCACCATAATAGCCAATGGCTCTTGCATGAGCAGGGTTTCACGCCACACCAAAAGCACACTTTGAGAGGGAAAGTGTAATTATCTCAAATTGACACCGTCGAACACGAAATCCATAAATAGCATTATCTGCTGATAATTGGACTATTTCAAGCTCATGAGTCGACCTGTTTTTTCTAAAGTTAAACTTTTGGAATCGGATTTTCTAGAGTATAATCTGAGTTCAGTGCGATTTTCAAAATCACTCTTTTGCTCAATCACCATGTTCACTCACGGCTAAAAATGATCATTTTCGACCTAAATCGTCATTTTCGCACAAAACGAAGGCGTAAACACGAAAAGCTCAAAATGACATTATTGCCCCAAAATGGTCGTTTTCAAAATACATGGGGCACCATACCTCAAATTTTGAGGTCAAGCGCACAGTGTTTAACCAAGTGTACTGCGACCACACTGCTTGCTTGCATGTTTGTTTGTATTGCTGCTGGTGCTGCTGTGTGCCATCGACGTGTATTGTTGCATGGCATTAGGTTGACACAAACAATTCCACTTCAAACACGCGTCCATCTTGCTGTTAGTCCAGTGCTGCAACCAGCTCGATGACGCGGCGCACGAACTGCACTTGCTCGTCCATTGGGATCTCCGTGAACTGCGGAACATGCAGAAATAGCGCGTAGTGCTGTCATCCAACGCACGTAAGTCAGTCACAAATTACAGCTGCAAGCCATAGAAACAAACGCAGACGTACATTTGCGCCTTGCGTCTTGACCCACTGCAGCGAGTGGAAGTACACGTAGTTGCAGATGTATCGACCCGGGTCCGTCGAGATGCGCGCGTTCGCGTTGACGCGCTCGAGGTCCGCGAGCATCTCGTCCAGGGACAGCGCCGTCTTCAGCGCCTCGTCCTCGTCCGCATTGATGACGACGCTTTGCGCGACCCACCCGCGCTCATCGGGGATCCGGAAGTCCGCGAGGTTGTATCCAAACGACTCGAACGCGAACTGGGTCGAGCTAGCGGCGACGCCCAAGTGCAGGAAGATGCACGGACGACCCGATTCCTATGCCAAAGGTATTGGAAAACGTGTGTCTTTGTCAGCCATACACGCAAACAAGTCTATTGCTGTAGCTAGTATGTGCATGTATCGGATACACACCTCTGCCTTCTTGCGCAATGGCGCGAGCATCTCCAAGGAGCCTAATATCAGCAATCAAGCATGAGTCCTCTGTCCACTATAGAGCCCACACAGCGCATGCAAACATGGATCAGATTGCTAGACTCTTTACCTTCAGCCGAGACTTCGAGCACGACGGCCTCAGTCACGTTGGCGTCCTCGGCGATCGCGTTCACGATGTGCGTTGTCGGGTTCTCGACGATGTTGCCGAACTTGCCGAAGCCCGTGAGGTACACGTCGCGCTTCTGCTGCGCTGGTGTCTGCGCCTCCGTGTCGTTCGTCGCCTGCGTCGTCGTCGCGTTCGTCATCGTCTCTCTCTCTCTCTCTCTTGTTGTGCAAGTGGCAAAAACGAGAATGATGAGTGTCAACTTCGTCAACACGCATCAAACATCAAACACCGTGATACCACACCAGTAGAATACCGGTATTTTAGTCCGTTCTTCCATCTCGTTAAGTGCGCATTCATAATCCGCTACTTGTCTAATCCGGCTCGTCTTCTCTTTCTTCTTCCCTTATAATCAGAAAGCCAACGTCATGGAAGGCGGTCGGCAATGGCTCATGTTCCCGTCGCCGATGGACGACGTCTCGCTGGACGAGTTCCTGGCAGCGTACCCGCCATCGCGCGTGTCGCAGAGCCGCGTGCAGTGGATCTACGTCGCGAGCGCGCATCCGCAGCACGTGCGCAGCCAGCAGCAGAGCGCTCAACGCAGAGATCCGCATGGGCTGCAGTGCGCGTGGCGTGACCTGTGCGAGCGCATCGATCTGCAGCCGAGCGCCGCGCACATTCACGCGTTCGCACAGCGCTTCCACGTGCTCTCGGGTAAGTGGATGGTCTTCTGCCGCCGCCAGGAGGTCGACGATATGTGGCGCCGTGTTGCCGAAGCCGTCGTGTCTGGCGCGCTCGGCATCAGCGCCAAAGTGTCGCCCGCGGCCCCCGATGCGCAGCGCACGCACCTCATCTGTGTGTATGTGAACGATTACACGAACCGTGAGGACGTGTTTCGCGTGCGCGAGACACTGCGCCGCATGGGCGTCACGAAGCGACTATCATTCAAAGCCGACGCGTACACGCACTTGCGCATCTACCACGGGAACGAGTGGGGGATCCACGAATCGATCTTTGCCGACTGAAAAGCCACGCGATCATTTGGTTTACACACGCGCCGGTCGTGTGCACGGCAGAGAATGCGGTGTGGCGCTACTCGATAGAGGCGCCAAGACGATGTCAAGCGGACTTTCAGTCATTTACAGTCTCCTGAAAGGAGCGAATCAGCGAAGACGCTTAGCAAGAAGAGGGAGCAGAGAACGAATGAAGCTCACGAACGCTGCACATTCGCGATCAAGACAGATAAATGACGGAAACGGAGCGACAACGGAGTCTGTGTATCTATCGTGGGGTGACGCTAAATGAATGGAGTGCGGTTGTCTATGTGTGTGTCGTATGCAGTTCCAGTCTCACGCTTGCTCTGCTTGAAGCCGTGGCAATACCGGACGAAACTTGATATACTTGTGGCTCGTCGCGTTCGGGTTCTTCGGTTTCCACAGTGCGGCATTCTGCTTCCTGTACACGCGATGCTCTTCCAGCGTCATCGTCGCCATCTTCAGCACCTCCTCCTTGCACGCGTCGCTGCATGCGCCGTGGTAATTAGCGGCGCACTTGGTGCATTGCAGGATGAGGCCGTGGCACATGAGGTTGCGGCAGTTGGTGTGCTGGTTGCACGGTTCGCCACACTGGAAGCACTCGCCCAGCACATCGGGCGTCACGTCCACGGCATCGACGCCATTCGTGACGCATCGCTGGTCAAACACAAAGTTCCTGCCCTTGAACAGCG